>BHFT01002437.1:119840-265068 GCA_004320025.1 Laticauda laticaudata
CCCCCCCCCCCCCCCAGGGCTTGCTGCTTCTGTTTTGCTGCTGTTGTTCATAATGCCTTTATTTCATAGTGCCAGTCAAGGAAGGAACTATGCTAACTGCTCCCATGTAATGCAAGGGTGGAATGAAATGATTTGTTGAAAGAAGGCTCCTTTGGAGGCCTCTTGGACTCATAAATCCATTCATGAGCACAAAATAGAATAGAACAGAATGGAGAATAGATTAGAATAGAATTACAAAATAGAATAGAATAAAGAAGGAAGGAAGGAGAATAGAATGCAGAATAGAATAGAATAAAATAGAACAGAGAAAGAATAGAATAGAATGTAGAGTAGAATAGAATTACAGAATAGAATAAAGAAGGAGAGAAGGAGAATAGAATAGAGAAAAATAGAATAGAATGTAGAGTAGAATAAAATGGAATAATAGAATAGAATTCTTAATTGGCCAGGTGTGGTTGGACACACAAGGAATTTGTCTTGGTGCAAATGCTACATAAAAGAAAGGATACATTCGGCAAGAGACAAGAATCATAAGGTACAACACTTAATGGTAGTCATGGGGTACAAATAAGTAATCAGAAACTTTTGTAGTCCACAAGTTCTTCAGGCTGGAACCACAGATTGATCTCATGTTGCACACTCTCCACAAAACCCCCCTGCCATAAATGATGTTCCTGCCCACTTGAATGCCAGAAAATCTCCACACAAGGTACCAGGCTTGAAATCTGCTGGATGGCTTTCTCCCAGCATTGCTCTACCTGTCTTCCCAACATTAAGTCCTTCCCAAACCATGGCTACTGCAGGCCCAGAATTCCTATGTTAACTCAGCCTAAATAGAAGGATCTGGCTTTCGAGTCAGCGTGAATGTTTTTTAATCTTCGAGCGCATGCATCATTTTCATAGCTACTGGCTACCACATAGGGGGGTTGCTGTTGGGTTCTTGGCAGTGTGAAGGTAGGTGGCCCTGGGTTGCCTCAAGCGAGGACCTTCCAGGCTTGCCTAGACAGCTGGCAAATCCCCCTTTTTGGAGGGCCTGGAAAAGCAGGTGTGACCCAGCTCCTCTCTCCTCTTCTCTGGCAGCTGCATCCAGCTCTTCTACTTGGTACGGAACATCTTCCATCTCTTCTGCGACGTGGTGCCCATGTATCATAAGTGAGTGATGGCTGTCCCAGAGGGGGGAAATCAGCCCAGGTCAGAGGGGGTGCTAGGCAGAGCTCCGATTTAACCTGCTGAATTACAGTCGGTCCTCAACTTGACCGTAATGGAGCCTGGAATTTCCCATCAGAAATCGTGGCAGTCATAAGTTGAGCGCTTGATTTTATGACTGTTTTTGTGTGGCACTTGTTAAGCAGACCCATTTATTCCTACGGATGTTTTTGCTGGAAACTAGCCCCAAAGACCAGAAACAGGCAAAAAACATTGTGGGATGTGGCCATGTGACTTTGGAGTCTGGCAACCAGCCACAAAGATGAGCTAGTGGTCAAAATCTGGGAATGTCAAACTCTGCAGGGATTGTGCAGCCATCCGAACTCTTAAAACCGGGTCATTAGTAGCCTTTGGGAGGGCCTGATGCAACTTCAAACAATCACTAAGCAACAGGTCTTTAAAAGAGGACTAACTCTCTTGTGTGCCCCTTTTAAATTTGTGGAGTTAAATGTAATTAAATTTAAATTAAATTTAAATTAAAGTAAAACAGTAGGAACTTTGTAACTTTTTAAAGCAGGGGTCCCCAACCGTGGCCACTTTAAGCCTGGCGGACCTCAACTCCCAGAATTCCAAGTTGAAGTCCACCAGGCTTAAAGTGGCCCAGGTTGGAGACCCTTGCTTTAAAACTCAGATGACTTTATAACTTCTCAAAAACGTAGCCAGTGAATTGTTGTAACCTGCAGGGAAATGGCACTACGTGTGTTGAGACCCCCACGTTCTCTAAGCACCCCCTCCCTCTTCTCTTCTTCCTCTCTTCCCCCCTCCAGAGAAAACCTTCAGAAACTTCCCCAGCTGGCTGCCATTCACCATAACAACTGCATGTACATTGCCCATCACCTCCTGACCCTGGGCCATCAGTTCAAGAACCGGCTGAGTGATGGGACAGCCACTTTTGTCGACTTGGTGCCCGGGTTCAGGAAACTGGGTGAGTCTGGGAGGGAAGGTGGTTTGTGGGGCCTTGTGAGATCCTCTGCCTCTCAAGCTAGACGGTTTCCCGGTGTAGTGCTGCATTAAAACATACTCCAATGTTACCAAACGTGTTTGGTTAGTTGCTTCTCCTGAGTCTGTCCCTCATGAGCGCAGTTCTGCTCCCCAGAAAGGGGAAGGGGGGCCTCACCCCACAGAAGTTTTTCTGCTGAGAGTCCTTTGGGTGGTATTTCTGGGTAAACCATCCCAGAATGCAAACGGCCTTCCCTCTTTTCTAAATTAATATTTATGGAGAAATTTACATATAGAAGTCAAATCTAATGGGGAAAAGGTGCAAGAAAAGAGAAAAGAAACTAAAATTATTTTTCTCTTATCCATTAAAATAAAATCCCCAGCTGTAAAATATCCATTTTGCAAAAAAAAAATAATGAGGGTGGTTCCCTACCAAGGTTTTTCTCCTCTCCTTCCCACCCCTCGAAACGTGGCCCATTGGCTTCTTCCTCCTCTCCCCAGGGACAAAGTGTTTCCTCGCCCAGATGCGGGTCCAGAAGGAGGAGCTTCTGGAGAGACTCTCCATCTCGAGGAATTTCTCCAACCTGGATGATGAGGACAACTACTTTGCGGCGAACAGAGCTGTCCGTCAGGTCAGGAACAGGGTGGGCGCTCAGCAGAACCTGGACGATTAGACCCCGGATTCCATTCAGTCACTCAGACCCTGAATGTAACCTAAACAAGTTACAGGTTACCCTAAACAGGCCTCTCTCTCTCTCCCCCCCCACCCACCTCATGCGTTCCCTCCTGTTCTGACCAAGGCTTAGGGAGACACTAACAAACACACGTTAATCCCAAAACCCTTTTTTCTTTATTTCAACAGCCGTGAATTCAACTCAGAGCCCGTAATGAGTCTCAAACAGTTTGTTCATAGTCCCACAGAAGTCTGCCAAAGTCCTTTGGGATAAGCCTGATAATCACGCACCTTTATCTTCCTTGAAATGTTGCCAATGACTAAATTTCCGATGAGTTATACAAGGCCAACTGGAACACAAATTCAACACAGAGCTTCAAGGTTTAATCCAATCTTTGCAGAGCTTCCTGCAAAGGCTCCTGTCCCTTTGCTCCTCCTTTATGTCTTATGGGAGGGGCCAATCACCTCCAAGCCTTATTCCCAAGTTGCCCCTTTTGTCTTAGCTGTTCTTGTCTTCTGGCAGCTCTGTGCATGTGCACACTGGGAACAGGCTCCCCTTGTTCCTCTGCCTTGCTGCTGTCAGATTCTGGAGGCTCTGCAGCCAGCACATAACTCCCAGTTGGCCCTGGCCCCATCTCTATATCGGATGCAGGACCCTCGTCTGAGTCCTCCCCAGAACATCAGCACTGGCCCATGTTCCTCCCCACTGTCCGACTCTGCTGCCAGCTCCGCAGGCTGCCGGCGGAGCACAACACCTTCCTGCAGCATCCTGCTTCTGCAAGCTCCACGTTGGCACTTGACTAAATGCTCCCGAGACCACCTGCCTCTGAAGGCCATTATGTTTAAGACCAGTTGCCACCGGAACGATGCATTTACGTACTTTCTGTTAGGCGCAAGCAACCAGAATAGTCTGAAGCAGAAGCTTTCTTGCTCCTGTACTCACTCTTGTGACAAGAATCTTACCAGACTGAGACCGCATTGCCTTGGGGAGGGTCAGATGAGGCTCCAGGGATTCTGCAGGAGATCGGACCTCTGCTGCTTTCTGCAGCGCAAGGACTCCAAGCTTGGTCCCCGCTTAGCGCCTCCTTCCAGCCTAGCTGGAGATTCCACCCCACCCCCTTTCCTCCTGCTGCCAGTTTTTTTTTTTTTTCCTAGAGAGGCCCCTGAATCCCTGTGTGCCGAGAGAGGAGGGGAGGGTCTTCCATCCTTGCGCTTCCGCTTTGGATTGTACTTTCTAGGATTCGTTCGCCTCTCTGGCCCTGCCAGACGAAGCAGTCGCCTTGTTCCCGGGTTCTCTCCCCTGACCGCTTCACTTTCTTCCAGGTTCTGCACCAACTGAAGAGGCTTGGCAAAATCTGGCAGGATGTTCTACCGGTGAACATCTACTGCCGGGCCATGGGGACCCTGCTGAACACCGCTCTTGTGGAAATCATTAGCAGGGTCATTGCTCTGGAGGTGAGGACTGAAGGGGTGTCTGTGTGTGTCAAGGATTCTCCATGCACACATGTTTCCAGAAATCCAGGTTTTTACATGGTGGCTCACGTGGGATTGTGCTTTCTAGATTCATGGAGAGAGCTGTGCTGTCTTTAAAAGGGTGCCTTTTTTTTTATCAGAGCAAAGTGTGTTTGGCAAACAAGGTGCCTGGTTTTCAGTCAGAGGATGTGGCTGGGTTGTTTTTTGAAGTAGAAGCCAATGGTGAGCTAAAGCTTGCCTGGACCACCTCTGGACCGGAGGGCTGCAGTGTGCGTTTCCCAGCAGGGTTAAAAAGAGCCTAGTTGGGACAGGGGCAATACAGAAGCACCACAGGGCTCTCTTCTCTCGTCGGATTGCATGGCGGCCCCAAACCTTTGCAGCCAGGTGCGCTGCGCCTGATTTCCCATAATCCCCAACCAGTTCTAGACTGCGGACAGCTTACCCTAGAAGCTAAGACCTTTGGGTTTTAGTAAAAATGCATGAAAGTAAACCCCCTCCCCCAACAAAAAAAAACCCAATAAAATCAATTTGATCCCATGAATCACCTGCTTTACAGTCATCACAAAAGTGTGACCATAACTGGCAGGCTCTCTCTGTGTTGTAAGTTGAGGACTACCTGTTTTGTGGGACCTTGAAAAGACCAGTTTTTATTCCTGATTAATGTGGTTACTTTACCATAGACGTATTAGAAAATAAGTGGAAAAGGGAGGTTTTAGTGAATTTTTGTCTTTGTATCCCTTAATATACAAATTTTGTATCCCTTAATAACAACATAATGTATAGTTATTCACATCTTTATGAACTTCACGTATGTAAAAACATGCAAAGTCTCCATTATGCTACACACAAGCCATTTTAGTATATTTTCCTCCATTTGACCTCAAGCACTATTTTGATGGGGGTAAATGCACTATGACCTTTACGAGTGATGTGCAGGTTAGCTGTTACTTGTCCTTTTTTCTTAGTTTTTAAAAACATTTTACCACGTGTGTATGTTTCAACTGTGTGTTTCCATAAGCTGTTTCAAGATAGCTTAATGTATGAACTTAAAATGGATTTTTTCCTACTGAAATAAATGACTTAAAATTTGAAGAAGGAAAAAGAAGAAGAGAGCAGGTTCCTGCCTGTTTGGCAGCCGTTCCCACTTCATCCTCCGCTTGGGGGAGTTTTCATTGGACCCTATGGGAATGTGGCTGCCGGTGACGGGGCGGGAGAGAAGCCCCCACCCAGGAAGGCCTTGGGGGGAGGTCAGCCTCCGCCTCCCTTGCCCACCCTCCCCTCTCCTCCCCTTGCAGGACATCTCTGCTGAGAACGCCGACCGGCTGCACGCCCTGTGCAAGACCGTGGTGGACGAGGGTCCCCGGGTCTTCATGCCCCTCCCGGAAGAAAAGGAGAACCAGCACTTCCAGGAGGAGGTGCCTGTTTACGTGCCCAAGTGGATGATGTTCCAGGAGGTCATGCTGGTCTTGCAAGCCAGCTTGCAAGAAATCGTGGACCGGTGAGCGTCTCCTCGCCTCTTACCTCCGTCCAGTTGCACCGGGGGAGGGCGGAGGGGGGTGAGAATCAGAACCCAGAGGAAGCAGAGAGGGGGGGGCTTCTTCCGCTGCACTGGACCCCCCTCCCAGTCAGAGAGTTTAATCTAGGCCAGGGGTGGGCAGCTCTGGCCACTTTCCCACCTGTGGACTTCAACTCCCAGAATACCTGGACCAGCCTTTGCCGGCTCAGGGACCCTGGGATTTGGAGTCCGCAGGTGGGGAAAGATTCCAGAGTTGCCCACTCCTGATCTTGGGCAAACCAGCTACACTTAACGAAAGCGGTAGCAGTTACGTGCTGCTTTGGTGTGTTTGATTCTCCTGGGTTTTCAGAAGGAATGGTCACCTTCCTGGAGCAGCTCAGTTGGAGAAGGGAGGAAGAAACCTGGCGGATGAGAGGAGGGGAAGCCCCAGCAAGGCTTCAGGGGTGTTGGAGAAGTGCCTTCCCAAGCCCCCTGCCCCGTCTCCCTGCCCCCCTCCCGCCTTCTAAAATCCACACCTGTCCCTTTGCTTCCTCCTCCCAAGGTGGGCGGGCAGCAAAGGGCCCCTGGCCGCGGAGTTCTCCTCCAGCGAGGTGAAGAACCTCATCCGAGCCTTGTTCCAGAACACGGAGCGGAGGGCGGCCGCCTTGGCCAGCATCAAGTAGCTTCTGCGCCTCGGAAGGACCCCCCTGGACGGACCAGACCGCGCTCCTCCCTGCAGCCGAGGCTGACCCCTCCCTGATCTCCCCTTCCCCTTCGTGGAGTTCTGCCAGGACCGGAGGTGTCCGGAGATGTTTCCGTGGTCGTTTTGAAGCCCATCCAGTCCCACAAGTGGAAACACACACGCACACACACACACGCACGCACGGTCTCATTGACCTCAGAAAACAGCTTTCCCAGCAGAACCTGTGATCCCCGGACTGGACCTTTCCCCACAAAGAAAGCATCCCCCTCCCCCCCACAGGGTCCAGATACTGGCCGATGACCCCGCTTCCTCTTTCTGGGCCGCAGCCCCAGTTTGGCTTGCCTGGAGCTCTGCGGCAGCCCCACCTCAAAAGGTCTCCGGACGATGAAAGAAAGGGCTGTCTATGCGGCTTCTTCCCAAGGGCCACCCCCCCCTCCTCCTCCTCGCACAACCTGGCCGCTTCTCTTTTGGCCAGGGAAGCACACCTACTTGACAAAGGGGTGTGGGGGGGGGGGTTGAAGAAACAAACACAACCTTCCAAGGCCGCTTGCTTTTCCAGGCTCATAAAATGGCCACGTGCCTTGATTTTACGCCTCCTTTCGTTGCCTCTTGGCATTAATGGGATGGGGTGGCTGGCCCTCCGCACACTGGATGCCCCTGCTTCCTGTCCCTGAGCCTCCCTGGCCCATTTGCCATGGGAGAAGCCTCTGGACTTTCAGGAATTCTGCTCCCACGGAAGTGGGTCTTGACTAAACCAGCCCCTGGCATGGGGACTGCAGCAACCTGGTAGGTCGAGCAAGAAGGGTGAGGCTGGGGCTCCTTGATGTCCCCCCTTCTTGATGCCCAGCACCTGCCCAGATGCCTCTTGCTGCGTTTCCCTCAGTGCCAAGGTCTCTCTCTGGTCAAATCCCTGCATATGGGTGGTTTTTAAACATCCNCAAATTGTGCTTTGGGTGGGATATCCCTCTGGGTTGGCTTTGTTTCGCATTTAAAATTAAAGCACTGCCTGCACACAGTAAAAGAACAAAACCGGTTGTTGAAAGACTAAAAGAAATGCTCGCATGAGGGGTGGGGGAAGTGTTTGCATTAACTGTTTGGGGGCATCATTTTAGGGTCTGATTTCAGCCATGCAGCCTCTTATTTCCTCTTGCGCCGTCCTGTATTATTGCCTTCAGGACTGGATTCATTTGTTTCCCAGCCAGGAGCTGCTCTTTTACCTTTAGGATTTGGGCTTAATTGCTTTTGATCACCAATCTGCATCTTTCACTGCCCGGGTTTGTCCAACTTTACTGAGCAACCATGAACATCGACTCCCAGAATCCCCTGGCCAGAAGCCCACCGGCCTTCAAAGTTGGCACAGCTGGATACTGCTGGCACNGCCTTCAAAGTTGGCACGGCTGGATACTGCTGGCCCCCCCCCCCCCTTGTGCTGAGAGTTCCTTCCTCCTCGCTGTTTCCCAGGCAGGCCCCTTACACGGAAGGAGTCCCAAAGGCAAGCAGCTGTCAGGGCCCCCCTGTGCCTCTTCTCACCCCCCTACCCCTCCTCTCAGAGGAAGAGCAATCTCTTCCTCCTCAATTATTCCAAAACCCAGAGAAAATCCTCTCCCTCTCCCTCTCTCTCTCTCAAGGCAACCCTCTCTTTTTTTCTTCCTCGAACGCTCCGTTCCACATTTATGCCTCCTGCCTCTGCCGTGTGTGGTGCCCATTGGTCGCCCTCATGTGAACCACCGGTGCAGCGGGCACAGCAGTAGTTAAGCACAGGGAAAGCTTTCAGAGAGTCTTGCCACGGACTCTGGATTTCCTCGCGGCGCCCCAGCAAATGTCTCCCAGGAGCAGGAGGTTGTTTTTTTTGGGGGGGGGCTTGCCTTTTGCAGGGTGGCACCGATCTTCAGCCCAGCTGGGTCACCACATGCCTGCAAGGTGAAATGGGGCATTGCAGGGCCCTGGAGGATGGGATCGGATCGGAAGGCAGTCTCCTTGGGCCTCTTGTTCCCCTTGCAGCCGTTAATTGGGGGCATTGAGGCAGCCCCCGGGCAGAGATCTGGGGTCCCTGCGTTAATTGGCTGCCCCAGGCAGAGCCTAGCAGGTGGGCCCAGGTGCCCGCCTCTTCGCTCCAGGCCTCTTCCAGGTGCTGAGAAGGATCAAGATGGGCTGCGGAGCACGGGCAGCGTTGGGGGTACAGAGGGGGCCGGGAAAAACCTCTTTCCACCTGCCTTCTGCATGCTGCAGCCTTCTCCCCCCTCCCCTCATTCTGAGCCCCCAATTCGAATCTTGCCATAAGGGGAGAACTTTTTGTAATCTTAACTTTGCTTTGGCATCTGTCCTGTTCTGAATACAGGGGCAGTTTTTTTTTTTTAAAAAAAAGTTTAATTTTGGACTGCTCTCAGCAGATGGCAGCACACGGCCAACTTTAGCTGATCTCTTGCTAATCTTGGCCAGGCAAAGAAAGAAAAAGCTGTAAGCTAATAAACCAACAACACATTTTCAAAAAAGAAAAACAACAGACACATAGCCCCCCCCCCAATACAGTTGTCTTGGTCGTCAAGAGTCAAGCTTGCATCAAAATCCTCTCGACNACACATAGCCCCCCCCCCAATACAGTTGTCTTGGTCGTCAAGAGTCAAGCTTGCATCAAAATCCTCTCGACCTTTTTATATTAATGGGATGAAAATAGCCCTGTCATGGCCTTTCTTCTTGGGTTGTTAAATGATTTCTTCCAGGAGCTTCGGGGTTTTTTAATCATTGTGTTATTCCATCAATGAAGCCCATGGGGCCTTTAAAGGCTGGAAAGGCAGTTTTGGGGGCGTCTCGTCTTGGCTTATGTGGAAGTTCCGTCGTTGTCAACGTAAGTTTAGAAAGGGCTGAGAGTAGCTTTGTTGATCGGGAGCTGGGGCTCAGTCTAAGCTAGCAGATTGATTTTTTCCTCTTTTGGCCCTCACTGATGATTGTGTGTTTCTAAAACCAAGATGATGTGTGTTTTCACTGAAATGGAAAGCATTGGAAGGGAGAGGCTCCAAATCGATGAAACTGTTCTGCTGTTGAGCCAGAACGGTAGGGAAAAGGCTTTGCCAGGGAATGAATGATAAAAGGAAGCTGCAGAAGATGAGCAGACTGGAGACAATGGATGGAAAGGGTGGAAGATTCGGGTCACCACGAGATGCGCTCAGACCATTTTCCTGAAAAGTCGACCAAAAGATTTATTGGGTGGGGGAGCTGAGAAGCTAGATTTATCAACAGAGGCCCTTTAGGGTGATTAACACAGTATCTCCAACCTTGGCAACTTTTTAAGACCCCTGGACTTCAACTCCCACAATTCCCCAGCCAGCCATGCAGGGCTGGTTGGGGAATTCTGGGAGTTGAAGTCCACAAGTCCTAAAGTTGTCAAGATTGGACATCCCTGTCCCATCAATGCTTTTTCAAAAGGCAACTGGACTTCATTTTTCCTTGAAGACATTTCGATTCTCATCCATGAAGCTGCTTCAGTTCTGACAATCAGAATTGAAGAAGCTTCTTGGACGAGAAGCAAAACGTCTTCAAGGAGAAACAAGGAAAGTCCATTTGCCTCTTGAAAACAATACCTTTGGGATAATCGTGACCTCGATGACCAAGAAGCTCCATAGATATTGGGCACCCCTGCTTTAAACTCCCACCTCTTCCTTCCAGTTCAGTGCTATTACAAGCCAACTTCCCACTCACCTCTTATTTCAGATTAGGACTACTGATTGCTGGCTTGTCCTCTGCTGAAAACGGGGATGTGTTTGCAACATCTGCAAAAGCAATTTGGAAAGCTGTTACCCCGTGATGCGATTTCGGCACAACAAAATTGAATCTGTGAAATAACACATTGGCCATGGATGGTTGAGGAGTCGTCCAACATGGTTGGACAAGCCCAATTAAAGGAAATGTAGCCCATCCTTTTCAAAAGCAGGGGCTGGGATGGAGTGTCGGAGCTGAGCCACAGGGATGAATGAATAAATAGGGACAATGGATCTCTCCCATTGGGAGAATCTTAGGATTCCTGAGGTTTTGGGATTTCTTCAGTCCAAAATTGAAGGGGTGACACGATAGCAGTGTTCCAATATCTAGGGGGCTGCCCCAAAGAAGAGGGGGTTGACTTAATTTCCCAAAGCACCTGAAGGCAGAACAAGAAATAACAGGTGGAAATTTATCAGACAGATTCAACCAGAACAAAGTACAAATTTCCTGGCAGAACAATTAACGGCTTCCCTTCAGAAGTTATGGATGCTCCATCACCGAAGGCTTTTAAGAAGACACTGGACAGCCACTTGTCGGGAATGGTACAGGAGGTTGGGCTGGAAGACCTCCAAGGTCCCTTCCGAGTCTTGTTATTCTGCCTTGGGATTCCATACTGTGCAAGGCACGTATAAGAAGAGAAAGCCAAAGAAGGTGAGATAAACCGCGTAAAAGATGGAGAGAGACACACCACAAAGACACACCACAACAGCATCAATCGGCTGTGGTTGAGGCTGCCAGAAGAGCAAGGAGCAGAACATTGCATCTCCCTTAACCCCAAAAGCAAGTGAAGAAAGAAGGGGGGACCTCTCCAGAGGTTTTAACCTGCAGTTTGCTTCTGGGNAAGAGAAGGGGGGACCTCTCCAGAGGTTTTAACCTGCAGTTTTCTTCTGGGCTTCTGGGCTACATCAGCCTTTGCAAGAGAGGGACAGACCTCACCATGCTGGCGCTTAACCGCCCCCCCTCCAGATGCTGAGGGTTAAGGGGGCAGAGAAGGTGCCCCCTCCTTAAATAGTTCTCCCACTCTTCCTATGCTCCCAACTTGCTCCTGCCCAACCCAAGGATGAATGTAGGTGTGTTTCACTTGGGTTAAACCATTACTTTCTCATGCTACCCAAGCTCTACTCTGTTGCTGGAGTGCCTGGAAAAGGAGGAAGAGGTCTGGTTGCTTAGCAACCTTTGACTACCCCGGTCCACCCCCCCACCCCTCCAAGCAGCTCAGAGTGAGATTTCTTGGGGTTTCTTGGCTGACCTTTGCCGTTGAAGAACTCTTGATGAAGTAAGCAACTGCAAGCCAACGGGCACGTTCTCCTCCTTCCTATGATGCCCACTTCGATGGGAAAGGCTACAGTTAAGATGATGGGGAGTTCTGTCCTCTTCACATTGTTTTTCTGAAAGGTCAGACCATATTTCATCAGGGATTTTCTCTTCCCTCCACATTTCCTCCTCCCCAATCCACATCTCCTTTCTCCAACCATTGGTAGAAAGCAGTGATGGGGTTCAAATCTTTTTTACGACTGGTTCTGTGGGCATGGTAGGGGAAGGATACTGTAAAATCTGCCAAGCCCTCCCCACCAGAGGTGGCATTCAGCAGGTTCTGACCAGTTCAAGAGAACTGGTAGCGGAAATGTTGAGTAGTTTGGAGAACCGTCCAGTCCCCCCTCTGACTGACCCCGCCAACCCCATCTCTTCTCTGCCTCCCATTGAGTCCCAGCTGATCGGCTGGGTCCCCTTTGGTTGTCCTGCACAGGAGAATGGAGCTGGAAAGCAGGTTAGTGGAGTGGGGAGGGAATTGGATTTTGCAGTTTCCTTCCCCTGCCACGCCCACCAAGGCACACCCACAGCACCAGTAATAAAAATGTTTGGATCCCATCACTTCTCCTGGGACCTGCTCATGGGACCTGCTTGGTCTCTGGCGGTGCCACCACCTCATTCAACTGAAGGCAGGAATCAAATCGCCACCTGGTTTCTGGATCAGGTTTTCCCAAGGAAAAATTCGTAAGCAACCTTGAATGCTCCCCCTGGGGGCCTTGATTTACGATCCGTCTTGAGACGAGGGCAGGAAGATTGCCAATGTTATTTCCGTGGTACCAAGGTGGACCCATACATGCACCAGAGCAGAAGTGCTGTGGCTTTTGTTCAAGGCCAGCCCTCCAGACAGCCCTTGGCCCTGAAGGGGCAGGAAGCAGAGATGAAAAACAGATTTTCTGTGCTTAGGTCCAGTCCTGGTCAAGTTTATGCTACCATCTCTTCCAGGGGTTGAATTGGCCCACCTGTTTCCTTTTGTAGCTGCTAAAAATAAAAGCTCTTTGCGTTGAATTGCAGAACCTGAATTCCCAGAATCCCAAACAAAACATTTTCTGATCATTTTAGTGGTTACTCTGGGGGCTCTTTCCCCCCTAAAAAAGAAAAAGGAACACAAATATGCAAACAAACCCATGTTTGCCATAAAACTAAATCTGCAACGTGCTAGAAACAATTACTGGAAAATGCCATCCTAATAATCCTTCTTGCTTTAAAAAAAAAACCCTCCCACACTCCAAAATCAGGAATGTGCATGTTATTCTTGCTTCCTTTTTTTACATTTATTTACATGTTGTTCTTAGACTCCTGAAATGTAACAATGGCATCTGAATCCATCTGAAAATTGTCAGTATGCTGGTGGTTGGCTTTTTTTTTTTCCTGGAGAGACTTAGCTTTTATACAGAGAAGGGGGTTTGGCTGCTTCTTGCAAATTGACCTAGAAATTGTAAAAAAAAAAGTGGACCTATAGCCAACTCAGGGTCCCAGTAACAAAAAAGGAGGGGGCAGGAAACAGTTAATCAAAGTTTGTAGCCCACCCCAACTTATAAGATCTTTGGGCAATACCACGCCTTTATTGTGATTTTTGTCTCAGTGGTGATTGGATAAATCCAGAGCAGTGTTTCTGAACCTTGCTGGCTGGGGAGTTCTGGGAGTTGAAATCCACCCTTCTTTAAGCCTCCAAGATAACAGGTAATCAGAGTTGGAAGGGACCTTACAGGTCATCTAGTCCAACCCCTTGCCCAAGCAGGAGACCCTACACCATTTCTGACAAATGGCAGTCCAATCTCTTATTGAAAGTCTCAACTGATGATGCTTCCCCAACTTCTGGAGGCAACTTCTGTTCCATCAGTTGATTGTTCTCACTGTCAGAAAATTCCTCCTTATTTCCAGGTTGAATCTCTCCTTGTTCAGCTTCCATCCATTAGTCCTTGTGTGGCCTTCAAGTGCTTTGGAGAATAGCTTGACACCCACCCACCCACCCACCCCCCCGCTCTCTGTGGCAGCCCCTCAAATATTGGAAGACTGCTATCCTATCTCCCTTGGTTCTTCTCTTCACTAGACTAGCCAGGCCCAGTTCCTGCAATTGTTCTTCAGAAACACTGCTTTGAAATCTATGAGAAGCTGTCCCTGGGAGAAATATATCCAGAGGTTCGGGAAAGGTTGTCCAGCTCATTTATCCCCTAGTCTCCTCCATCTCTTCACCAAATAGTTGCTGTCTCTTTTTCCCCTTTCCTCTTTTTTTTTGGGTAGAAATAAAGTGGCTTCAGGGCAACAAATCACTTGCCCTCTGTCTTCATTTGCTGCATGCTGCCTGGAGGTAGTTTACTTAGGTTTGTGAAAGCAATTTAGAAGAACATATTTCTTTCTGCAGATGTCCTAATGATCCATGGCAGTCATTATTTTCAAGAGCAGTGTGTTCCCAAAGAGGAAGGCAGGCAGGCAGGCAGGCAGGAAGAGAAGCTTTCCGTCCTTCAGGGCCACCTCTGTCAGGAAGGGTTGCTTGGGCTTTAGTGGTCTGGTTTTAATTGCCCAGCCTTTGAGGTTTCTCCAGGTGAGTTCACCTGAGCCATTCCCACAGGTGCCTCTGCAGGGCTTCAGTCCAGAAAATGCTAGCCTGGGGAATGGATGAAGAGAGTTCACCTGCAGGAATGGCAGGAATCTTAGTTCCTAATTCCGGCATGTAATGCAAGCTTATGTTGGAAGAAATGTCCATCTGCGTTCAGTTCCAAGTGGGGGAAAGACACTGGAAACATGGAGGCTGTTTGGAAAGATGGTTTAATGGTGGTCAGCAGGACCACATGGTTTGAAGTCCTGGGTAACTGACCACAAAGAATGGAGAGAGAGAGATTTATATATACCTCTCTTGGGCTTTGAACTTGCCTCCTGTTCTTGTGGCAAGAAATGTATTCTGATTGGTTGTCCCACTCCCTTGGGGCCACACAGGAGTAACTTTGTAGGTTGTCTTGAGTCCCAGGCTTGGTTGAATCTTGCTGGGTGATGCGATCTCCCCAGGTGCCATGTGGTGAGATGGGTAGAGGGCTAACCCTATTATGTCACAAGGGTCTTTTGTGTTGTAGATAAGCTGGCCCAGCCTTTTGTCTTGTCAGTAGGATGGCCCAGTCTTTCTGGGGCTATCCACAAAGACGGGGGCTTCTTTCCAAGAGCAAGGGGAGGTATAATACTCTGCCTTTCGATTATTTCCTGGAATATTTCATGCTTCTAGGAGAAGGGTGGGTGCTTGGTGTAATAAGATTGGGACTGGGTTAGGGACTTCTGTCCTCACTATGAGTTGTGTTGGAGGGGTGCACGAAGGGAAGCTCAGGCAATCTCATTGTACACGTGTTGTACTCTGACAATAAAGGTAATAATCACTTTCCAATCTTCTATAGGCCACGATGGATCGTATGAGCAGGGTGATTTGGGGGCAGTAGCTACAGGGAGGTGTCCATAGCAGGTCAAGAAATGAAGGAGGGCAGGTTGCCTGCGTCAAAGATGTCCAGGGAAATGACAAGTGACACTGCAGAACATTGCTATTGATTGCTGATAAATCCTAAGCAGGAGCCTCTAAACACAGAAGTCCCTCTCAATGCTGCATTTACAGTTACCGATTCTCAGTGTGTTACCATTTGGAAGAGGAGCTGTTAAACCAGGTTGTCTCTAAAGCCTTGACATCATGAACCTCGATGGGGCTGCTGAAAAAGCTTTTTTTCTGGCAATGTGAGCCTTGCTCAAAGCTGTGTGATTTTCTGCCCTGAGTTGTTTGGCTTGGGGAAAGAAGAAAAGAGAAAAAGAAGTGAGGACAAAGAGAAGANTCAAAGCTGTGTGATTTTCTGCCCTGAGTTGTTTGGCTTGGGGAAAGAAGAAAAGAGAAAAAGAAGTGAGGACAAAGAGAAGAGAAAGGAAGAGAGAGAGAGAGAGCTGGGAGATTCATGAAGAAAGAAATGAAGAAACAATCAGAGTCACTAAAAAGTGAAGGCATTCCGTCGTGCGATACTATTCGAAGGTGGATGATGAAATATCAATGCCACAACTGAAGAAATGATGGGGCAATGGCTGCCAATGGGTCTTCTGCCTTGAACATTTTGATCTTAATGCCTTATTTTACTATACCAAAGGAGTTGGAAGTCAATGCCTTTCCCCCCACTTTTCCCCTTGCTTTCCCCCATGATCCACTTCCCTTTTTCATTTCTGAATTTCCCTACTATTTGCTTTTGTATTCTCTTTGTATGTCATATTATAAATTAATAAAACTATTTAAAGTCATGACATTTAGATATGTTGCAGAAAAGCTGCTCTTTTCCTTCCGTTTCCTATGACTTTCTTTGTATATATATATATATATATATATATATATATATATATATATATATATATATATATATATTATATGTTTTTTTAAGCTCTCGCGGGGTACTTACATTTTGTGCTGTTTAGCTTCCTTCGGGTATTATCCCACGTCATTGTAGTTCTGCCTTAAAGTTGTAGCTCATTGTAGTTCTTGCTTAAAGTTGTAGCAACGTTTCAGCCAGAAATCTCATCTGCCCCATCATCAGGCCTTCTGAATGAAGTGTGTCTCACTTCCTCTGTTTCAAATTGAGGCTGGTCTTTTTGATTGCGCTATTAACCTGGGTCTGTGTTCATTGGACTTGGAGTTTGAAATTGATTGGTGTTTCTGAGTTTCTTCTGTCTGTTTTGCTGCTTTGATTGGACTGCCCAGCACTCTGTTCTTGTGTTGCGAGCTTTCAATGCAGCTTGGCTCCGATCGTGAAAGGACGGCTGCTCTTCATCAGCAAGCTGGTTTCACCTGGGGTGCCTAGGTGGCGGGGTGTTTGAGTTGGAGGCATCAGAGGAGTTCTGTCTGCTGTTCAGGTGTGGGGGTGGTTTGGAGTTGGAGGGCATCAGATGGGAGTCTGTCTGTGCTCAGCGTGTGCTCTGTTTTTGGGGTGTGGAGATCTTTCTATTGAGAGTGCAGCTTCCAAATGATTGACAGTCTGCCGTGAATCATCTCTTCTATTCATGCCTGTCAGGTCTTTTTTCAATCTACTATGGCTTCCATAGAGCTTGGAATATAGCTAGCCATACGAGATTGAAAAAAGACCTGACACATGAATAGAAGCAGATGATTCCAGCAGAACTGTCAATCATTTGGAGCCTGCCCACTCTCAAATAGAAAGATCTCCACACCACAAAAACAGACAAAACACCTCGAGCCACAGACAGACTCCCTCTGATGCCTCCAACTCAAAACACCCCCACACCCTGAACACAGACAGGACTCCCTCTTGATGCCTCGCAACTCAAACACCCCCCACCAGGCACCCAGGTGAAACCCAGCTTGGCTGATGAGAGCAGCCGTCCTTTCACACGGAGCCAAGCTGCATTGAAAGCCTCCAACACAAGAACAGATGCGGGATGCCCAGCCAATCAAAGCCACAAATAACAGAGCAGAAGAAACCAGAAACACCAATCAATCAAACTCCAAGTCCAATGAACACAGACCCCAGGTTTAATAGCCAATCAGAAGAGAAACCAGCCTCAATTTGAAACAGAGGAAGTGAGACAACACTTCCATTCAGAAGCTGATGATGGCAGATGAATTCGGCCTGAAACGTTGCTACAACTTTAACAGGAACTACAATGCAGCTTACAACTTTAACAGAACTACTAATTTGACGGGGATAATAACCCGAAGGAAGTAAACAGCACATATATATATATATATATATATATATATATATATATATAGATATATAATAATATAGTATATATATATATATATATATATATATATATATATATTTGTTGTTTTCTGAGTTTTTACGGGTATTTGTATGTTGGATCTTTGGTTATTCGGGTTTTCTCCCGCGTCAATTGAAGTATCTAGGCAACGTTTCGATGAAATCTCATTCATCATCTTCAGCTTGTTTCTTCAGCTCTTGTGCTTCTCAGAGTAATGCTGAGCTATATAGACCTATGCCAGATGCCATTCAACTCACAGGTAAAGGAACTCATTCCAGTTCATTACGATCATAAAGAAACAAAACTTATACAACCAGCCCTACTAGTGAGCTTCGATGTCCTATCCCTTCTTACCCAAGTGCCTATTAAAAGAAGCCTTGACAGCCATCCAAAACAAATTACAACCCCCCAAGTACATCCTAGATCTACCAACCAACTGCCTATCCAATACATACTGTCACTACAATGGACAAAAAAATACAAACAAATAGAAGGAGCACCCATGGGATCACCCCTCTCACCTGTCATTGTCACAACCTCTACATGGAACACTTGATGAAACACACAGCTCTAGAAAAAAATAATGATCACAAACCCAAACTCTGGCCTCAGATATGTTAGATTGACACCTTCATAGACTTGGCCACCGGGAAAGAAAAACTGAACAACTTCCTCACACACCTCAACAGCCGACATCCCAAATATACAATTCACCATTGGAACAGAAGCCAACAAATCAACTTCCCTTCCTAGATGTCTTAGTATACAAAAATCCCAATGGCTCCTAGGACACACCATTCTACCAGAAAGAAAAACACATGTACAAACCGCCTATCTACATCCACTCTCACACCACCACCAGCCCACAGATCAATTCCGTAGCCAAGACACTCATCTCCAGAACAAATTGCTTAGCTGATGAACAACACTTAAAAACGAAACTACACACTCTCATAATGTACTTACAGCCAATGGATTTTCCAAGAAAGAAATTTACCACCTAATCAAAAATAGAAACCCCAACCAAAACCAAGACAGATAACAGAGAATTGGCAAAGCCCTCCTCCCATATATAAAAGGCACTACAGACAAAATCAGCAAGATCCTCCAAAAACACAACATTAAAACAGCATTCTGCCAAACAGAAAAATATCCACCATTCCTAAGAAACCCTAAAGACAAAATCAAGTTAGAAAACCACGGAGTATACGAAATCCCTTGCACTGCCCTGCCCCCACCCACATACATAGGACAAACTACAGAAGAATGAGTGCACGCATGAAGAACACAAAAAAAACTCAATCAAAAAAGAAGAACTGACCCTTTCCCTGAGTCCAACACCCTCAAAGCACAGGACATGAAATTGACTTTAAAAAATACCGAGAACTATCGCCAAAACGAACCACTTCAACAACAGAAATAATCAGAGAAGCCATAGGAGATAGAGAAACGCCCACACAGCCATGAATAGACGAGATGATACCTCCCGCCCCTACCAACCATTGTGGAAACCTGCCCCCTCATTAATAAACGACGTACCTAACATGAAGAATGACACCAGGACCCACACCCACAAGATGCCAAAACACAGATGCCTACCACCACACTTCCATGCAGAAAAAAGACTCACACCCACGCCAGAAGAGCAGACACGACCACGAACCAGAAAAACCATACTGCAGCTGCACCACTACCTGCTTTCAAACCCCTCTGAACCATACAAAAGCCAAACAGACACCCACATTGAGATGTGGCACGACCACGAACAACGAAGCCCAAACAAGATCACAGCTCACCAGCTCAAACCCCAGCAACTAAGACTAACATGAGCAACAACCAAGCCCCACCTAAAGCAGAACACACCCCCAGCCAATCAGAACACAGCGCCCAAACCCCCACCCAATCAAGTCACACCCCCACTAGCAGTTAAAAGGAAGAACCAGCTGCCCAAGCTCACATTACTCTTTCTATGAGAAGCCACAGGAGCTAAGAAAACAAGCCTGAAGATGATGAATGAGACAAAAATTCATCGAAGACCGTTGCCTAAATACTTCCAATTCTACGCGCGGAGAAAACCCGGAATAACCAAAGATCCATATCCATATCAGCAGAAATCTCATCTTGCCATCATCAGGCTTCTTGTATTGTGGGCCTTCGTCTGTGAGTCAGACTTTTCACAGCCATTTACTGCTTTTAAATTTGCTGGCCTAGCCCGACTGCTGTGTTAGAATGTTTTTTTTCATTCATCCTGATTGGTTTGGGAGTCTTGCGTCTGGTCTATTGGTCTATGGAGTTTGCTGTGTTCTGCTTATTGCCCGTTTCTAATATCTCTATTTGTTGGCTTTTTTTGTCTTGATTTGCTTGGCAGCAATTGTGTTTTCCTGTATTGAGCTTTTAGTGCCAGCCCTTGCTCCGAGTTAAATGGATGGCTATCATCTGTATTAGGAAGCTAGGTTTTCATCTGGGTGCCGGGTTGGGGTGTGTGGTTGAGCTGGAAGGGTATCAGGGAGAGTCTGTTTGCTGCCCAGGTGTTGATCTAGGCTTGTGGTGTGCGAGATCTGTCTATTTGAGAGTGCAGGCCTTCCAAATGATTGACCAAGTCTGGGTGGAATCATCTCTTCTATTCATGCTTTCGGGTCTTTTTCAATCTCTATGGTTTCATCTGATGATCTGTAGCTGGGGTTTCTATAGTGGCCTAGGGTTTTGCGGTGCCACTGAAGTTGATCTGTGACCTGTGGCCTTTCAGTGTGTGTGGACTAGTGAGGAAATAGCCCGAATACCCAGACATACATATATTTACATACCTATCTTTATCTCTACCTACCTACGATCTTTACCTACCTTACCTATCTCTATCTATCTATCTATCTATCTATCTATCTATCTATCTATCTATCTATCTATCTATCTATCATAACCCCAGTCCCCGGCTGTTCCAGCCCCTCCCAACCAGGCTGAAGGCTCTCCTTTGGTGAACAATATAATCTCTTTCAGAAGCAGCTCCGATCATTCTTTTACGGTGTAAAAGGCAGTGCTGAAAGTCCCATTATCCCGCTGCCTATGTGAGAACACTGGCTCTCTGCTCTGAAGAGCGTTTTATCCATTTTCTGCTGTCCAATTCATTCTGCGAAATTGCATTTTTCATAAGCCAGTTACAGAGTTGATCAAATGGGGGGAGAGAAATCAGAAGAGGGAGACTGAGTGCGTGGGCGGGTGGAGGTGGGGTGTGTATGCCTTTATAGGGACAATAACTTCACAGGTAATCCTCAACATATGGCCACAATTGAGCCAAGATTTCTGTTGCTAAATGAGGCCGTTCTTAAGTGAATTTTGTCCCAAGAGGCAGTGGAATAGCCTAGTCCTCAGTCCTGGGGGGCGTTTGGGACTTCTGCTTTAGAATATATGCCAAATAGAATTGAATTCCCTTGACTATAGAGTGATTTTTCAGTCACCTTCAACTCAGCAAAGCAACTCCTGGAACATTTTCTTGGGTCCTTACAAAATCAAACTTGAAAAAAAAGATATTTGGGTATATTTGTTCTGATTATTATCAGAGATCATGGGGACAGAATTTTTTGGAAACCAGCTGGCACATTCCATAGTTGCTAGCAATTGGCGGACAATGCAACTCGGTCTATCATACAAGATTGCATTGGTGATTGCAATCGTGGTCTCTGGGGAGTCTCACCCCCAGAAGGTCAGCCCCGTTTGTAAAAGGCGAGGAACATTTCAGTCTGAACAGAATTCTGCAAGTGTGCCCTTTGGGAGTTCCTTTATGGGGATATACTGTATTTTCACACATGCCTTTTATGAGAATGGATGTGAAAATGGGCACATGGACTGCCTCCGTGTGGCAACAAGAGAAAAGATGGAATGCAAAGGAGGGCAGGAGAAGCATAGAGGTTGGGTCCAACTGACCAGGATTGTGTCCAGCACAAGCTCCTTTAAAACCACAGCCTGCTCACAGGGGATGCTAAACTGAAACAATCAAACATTCTTAGCAAGCATCCTTGCCTGCGTTTGTCTCTGGAATGGTCATCTTCTTAAATTTCTGTATTTCCATTCTTACCTAGATATTGTTGTGGCCTCTTATTAAAACTACTTCAGAATAGTAAGTTTGCTTGGATGGCTCCTTTGCTTGGTTGTAAATCTACTTTGCTTGTTCAGCATAAATAAATCTGGGGAAAAAATTAAGAAAAAAAGCTGTGGGTAAGGAAGCACCAATCAGAATCCCTCTGGAGATGTTCAACTTCAAAACAAATAATAGATTGAAGGGTAGAAGAAATGGTGGCAATGCTGGTCGTGGAGAACATCTTCTGGCAGACCGCAATCCCATCTGCAACCCAAGTTATGAAGAACCTCAACTGACTGGGAGAGCAGCTTGTAAAGCTTCTTTAACCTAATATGTTGCACCAGCCTTACCTTAAAATCACTTTGTGGACGGATTTCTTCAGAAAAATACTTCAATATCATCTTGGTAAGGATAGATACACAAATGGCCTTTTTAAAGAATTCCTAAGCAGGATCTACCACTGAACCTTTGCTACTTTAAATGCTACTGGACCTAAACATCAATGTCCTTCCAATGTTCTGGACTGATGGGCATGGCTGGAAATTAAGAGCAAAAATGTAGTGGCTGTTCTGGAAGATGGAAGTGCCTATTCACAAAATGGCGGCTCAGGGTGAACCACAACACATCAGTTTCACCAAAACTGAACCTGGCTGGCCTCTCTTCTCCACTCCCCACCTTCTCCTCAGTGGAGTCTTCCACCCGCTTTTCAAGGTCATCTATGATGTGTCATGGTTTAGGCATAAGGCCATCACTAGGGACGCAGTAGCTCAGCAGCTAAGACGCTGAGCTTGTCGATCAGAAAGGTCAGCAGTTTGGTGGTTCGAATCCCTTGCGCCGCGTCACAGAGTGAGCTCCCATTTCTTCTCCCAGCTTCTACCAACCAAGCAGTTCGAAGCACATAAAAAATGCTGGTAGAAAAATAGGGACCCCTTTGGTGGGAAGGGAACAGCGTTCTGTGCGCCTTCGAAGGCATTTAGTCCTGCTGGCCACACGACCATGGAGACGTGTCGGCTTCGACTCTTCAGGAACGGAGATGAGCAGCAACCCCTAGAGCCGGAAACGACTAGCACCTCTACCTTTACCTTAGGGATCAGGTCAGTGGAAACCTCTGTTTCTGGACAAGCTCTCGGCCAGGAGGTCCAAAGCCCTCTTCCCACCATCAAGAGAGGCCGAATGTTTAGCCCA
This sequence comes from Laticauda laticaudata, assembly GCA_004320025.1. Taxonomy (NCBI): domain Eukaryota; kingdom Metazoa; phylum Chordata; class Lepidosauria; order Squamata; family Elapidae; genus Laticauda; species Laticauda laticaudata. The sequence continues at coordinate 142,384 of BHFT01002437.1, forward strand.
AGAGAAACAGCCCAGGGATGTTATTTGGGGAGCCATGTGTGTTTCTGAGGGGCTGTGCAAACCTTGCATTCACGATTCCCTCCTTCACTTGCCACCCCAAGAAGGAGGACTTACACTTTTAATTTGGCACAAGCTGTGAGTTCTGAGTGTAGGACTTTCTGGAGCAGAGAAAAAGAGATTTCTAAAAATGATCAAGTTTCTGAGATTGCAGATAGCTACCCCGAGGAGGGCTTCATATTTCATCTGTCTTAGACGAGTTTCTCAGATAATGAGATAATTCTTTCCCCCAAATAAATCATTTATATTTCTTCAATATGCGTTGTGTGCATTCATCGCCTGTTGGAGAGATGATTGCCTGCCATGCTCTGGTTCCGTCCTCGGTTGTGGGGTTTTTTTGGAGGTGTGTGTGTATGTGGCTATCTGAAGCCCTGAGCATGTCTGAACGATGCCGTAGGACACAGCCGAAAAGTGTCACGTCAAGATAACAAGCATCCCTCAGTTTTTTCCCCTGCTGGATCAATCCGTTTCCACATTGATTTTTCCAAATTACTCATGATTGCAGAACAACATTATTATGTAAGCACAGGAAGTGCAAAAAGAGAATCTTCTTCCAGGGCTGAGCTCAGCTTTCCATCATCTCCATCTCTCTCTTCGCCTGTGGAAGCAGCAACCTGGGTGTCTGAAGAAACAGGTCATTTGCTGAGCATTTTGCAGCCCAATGTGTGAATTGTTGCAAGTTGGATCTGAAATGGGCAGTTAAAGGCAAGAGGCTGAAAACTGGTCATCCTTTCTGGAAATTGAGATGATTGATTGGTTTAGTTTGTTTGTCCGCACCATCTGGCTTTGAGGGGACTCTTCGGTGGGCCCATGCCTTGTCAGGGGTCAAAAATGATTTGCAGCCATGACCATGGAATTGAACTCCCCCTACTCCTTTTCTTTGGCCTGGGATACATAGGAGGTCCTTGACTTATGACCAGAATTGGGGCCAGTATTTCCGCTGCAAAGCAAGTCATTTTTAAAGGAGCCATGCCTGATTTTACGATCTTTTTTTTTTGCCATGGCTATTAAAAGGTTCATTGCCATTAAGTGAATCATGCAGTCATTAAATGAATCCCATTTCCCCAAAGGCTTTGCTTGTTGGAAGCCAACAGGGAAAGGTTGCAAAGAACTTTCAGTGTTGGAGCATTCCCAGCTTCTGGAGGCAAAACCAGGAAGAATTCAATTATACCATTGTGGGCACCAACAGTTTGTTAACCTTGACCTAACCCTGGATAATCCTGGTGAAGATGGAGGTGGCATGGCTGAAGCCATCTGCAGGAGCAGCAAAGGCTCCTGTGCACCTTTGTAGAAAGTTAGCCCCCACCCATCTCCTAGAAGAATGAAATACTTTGAGAAATATTAAAAAGGCAGAATATTATATTTCCCTGGATGAGAAATGGAGAAACTTCTTTTTTTAGAGGGAGAAAGCAGCCCCCACCTTTCTTAATAGCCCCCAGTAGATATCCACATAGCAAAAGACCTTCAGCTCCAGGCTGATTAAGGGATTAAGATATGACCCTTCAGAACATAATAGGATTAACCCATTACCACCTAGCAGCAGAGCTCACCACATGGCACAATCTCTGAAGGACATTGCATCACCCTCCAAACTTCAACCAAACCTGGGAGCTCAGCTATCACCCCTACGTCACCCCTACATGGTCCCATGGGAGTCTGACAACAACCAATAGGATACATGTCCTTGCACAGGAACAGGAGGCTCAAGTGCAAAACCCAAGAGAAGATATCAAAAACCCTCACCCTCAACTCCAAGTTATCAGCGACCCAGAGCCACAAACCCACCTGGTTCTTCTTCATCATTAAACCATCTTCCCAATTAGCCTCCAGGCTCCATTTTGTCTCCAATGCCTTTCTCCTGGCTTAGAACTGAATCAGATGGATATTTCTTCCAACAGTTCAAATTCAGGTGTTGTGGACTTCCAATTCCATCAGCTCCAGCCAGCAAGGGGAGAAGTTGTGCATGATGGGAATTGCCTGACTCCTGACCTGGAATTTCTCCTGGGAAATTCTCCCTGGCAGGAACTAGTTTCAGTCCTTCACTGGTTCACAGTCACTGTGCTTTAGTGGTGAACAAACTAAGGCTAAGGGTAATTATCTTGGCTCTTTCAGAATATTGTTCTAAGCCCAGGGAGATGCTTCAAATCAAAATGCTCACATGTAAAAGTTCTTTTCCCCCAGTTGAAAGTTAATATGGAGACAAGACCAAATTGCCAAGCAAAAGTATGCCAGAAGGAGTCTTCCATCTCCTGAGTCAATAACTTGTACTCCTGATGATTACATTGGTGCCCCCAAAGATGTCTCCATGCCACTCTTGGGATCAATGGCTGAACAGATCTATGGCAATCATGTTCTGTTCATTGGTTGTGTAGAAACATCTCACTGGTGCAGGAATGGACTTGTGGCCTGGTTGCGCTTGGCAATCCTTACTCAAGTCTCTCCCTACTTTGGTCTTGTAATGTATTTAATGATCTTGGAGGGGGAGAGGGGGCACCAGTTCCATGGCTATTGGAGCCTGACATGCACAGCTGGTCTCGCTCTTATGGCACAGAACCTGCCCAGCTACTCCGAGATGGCAGCCAAGAGTGAAAGAAGCGGTGATGACCAAAGGGGCATGGCACAAAGGCAACACAGTCAAATATGCAAGAAGAGTCCCTTTAGTATCTCCAGCTTTGCCCCTAATGTCCAGGTTACCTTCTACCTCTCTCCCAAGAACAGTCTTTAAGTGAAAGAAATTCAGTCCAAAAACAAACTGTAAATAAAAGTACACACAAACTGTAAATAAGAATCCACACAAATCACACTGCAGAAATTAACTGGACAGGGCAGGAGAAGGAATTGCAGACTTGAAAGGCCAGCAAAACACACACAGTTGGGAAGACACCAGGAACCCAGACAAGTCTAGACAATAACAGATAACTCACAATTTGCTTCCAACAACTTTGTTGTGCGTAGCCTCCCTTTTTAAACACTGTGTTCCCAGTTGCAGGAAGGGAATCAGGGCCCTTTCTTCCCCCATAAGCCACACAACTTATATTGCTCCTTTCTCTGTTCCTCCCTGTGTGCCCTAGGATGAAGAGGGAGTTGGCCTGGCCTTCCTCTGAATTCCCTCTGCCTTGCTCTGCCTCTCCCCTGCTCTGCCCAACTGGATTTTGCCCTTCCCCAGTTTCTTTCACAGCCAACAGAGCCACATTTCCACTCCCTATCAGCTGCTTGGCCTCTCCCTCGGAATCAGATTTTGATGGGCATGACAGAAGCCATCTCTAGCCACCCACTTTCTTTCCTTGGGAGACCCCACTGTCAGCCTCGGAAGCCATATTTTTCTTCAAGGCTTCCATGTGGCCACATCTTAGTGCCTGGGAATTGGGGAGGAGGGATTTCATAGAGAGGTGGAAGTTTAGACACAACATTCTTCTCATAAAGTCAAGGACAAGTTGCTCTGCACCTGGAAAGGAGTGGGTGGAGAAATGTCTCCAGTTGGATCCATGGGTGATTGGACCATGTGATGGACTGATGGGTGCAAGAAAAGGATTTTTGATTTTCAATTACGGAGGGAAAACCCAGAATTCCCAGGTTCAGTTTTCCCTAATGTGCCAGTATGATTTATTTGATAAATTCTTACTTGGATGAACTGTTTCTGAGTGCTGAATGGAATGGGAAGTTTCACTGGAACAATTGACACTCACATTGTCCAGTGGGATTAAAACCCTTCAGATTCCGTAGAAACTTGTTCCACTTGAAGACAACAAGGCTTCCAATGTTGGAAATAAGAGCTTTTTTTAAAAAAGAAAAGAAAACCCAAATACTATTGAAAATAAATGCAGCGAATATCAAACCAACATCTTTCTCCCTCTTTTCCAAAGCAAACATCTAACGATTCAATGCAAATTGATTTTAAAAAATGAAGCCACCGAGGTCGGGAATGAGAAAGTGCTAGCTGAGTCTATCACTCGGCTTGTTCATTCTTCTTCCAGACCAGAAGAAATAGTGAGCAGCAGGATACAAAATACACAGCGGGCAACTATTGATATCAATTGTCTCGATTTGCAAATAATGCAAATGACTTTCAAACACAGGCTCCCTGGAGTTGGCCAAGGACTGGTGGTATCTAACTCTGAAGCAGAAGAACAAGATACCGGCATATCTGGTATCAGCAGGAATTTGCTGGTAGCTTTTGAAGCAAAACCAATCCTCTCTGGCCGCTGATAAAATCCAAACTCGCATCATATTAAATTTTCACTTGCAAAATGATTCCATCGATCTGAGCAGATAATCACCTCTTAACAACAAGCCGGGCCTGACGCTGAATGTTGATCTGCCTTTTTTGTCACTCGGATGGCGTGGAAACTCTGCCAACTCCAGACAGGGATCGATGGGTGGCCATCTTTGGCTGTTTCCCCTGCCTCTGTTTTGCATTTATCGGAGACCAGGAAATGGTTGAGGGAGGATGAGTCGCTGACAGAACCATTATCACAGCTATTAAATGAACATTTTAAGGTTTTGTTGTGGGGGAACATGTCAATAAGGACGATTTGATGTCAGGGAGGAAGGAACTGGGTTGTCACAAATGTCAGAAAGCAGGAAACATTTTCTCTAGGAAAAGGAGGACTGGAAATGTAAAACTTTCACCACAGAGCACCTGAGTTTGCCAGTTAGCCGGGGTGGCTTCCGAATGGCACCCTTTTTCTGCCCATTCGGTTTTCCAAGGGCTTGGTGTTGTTCCCCCCAAAACTACAAGTCTTCCTTCCAAAGTTCTCCAGTGCTGTCCCAGGTCACCCTCAAAGAAAAGATGTCTGTGAAGATTCTCCATCTTCCAGGCCATGGTTGCCCCAAGGCTGCTTTTCCAAAAGGCAACTGGACTTTCTTGGTGTTTGTCTTTGAAAACGTTCCACCTCTCATCTGAGAAGAACTGAAGAACCTTCTTCAATGAGAAGTGAAACATTTTCAAGGGGAAGAAAAACAAGAAAATTCAGTTGCCTTTTTAGAAAAACAGCTTTGGGATGACCTCAGTGGAGAAGATGCTTCCCGTTCATTCCTCTGTGCCCCGAAGCATAAATCCAGGAACCCCTTTCCAGAAGGTCAGAAATTTAAGCAAGTTTCCTTCCACCCCATCTCTTCCCCCTCTAATGACCGGGAACTGTCCCTGCCTTACTTGCAAGAAGTCTCATTTCATTAGAATGATTTTCTTCCTTATCTTTTGTCTCTTCCCAGCTCATTAGGTGGTAACCCTAGAAGGATCCTTTCTGCCTTTCATTACCAGTTATTTTTCTCATTAATGCTCTTAATTTGCACCTCTTCCCCCCACCCGCCCCAAGGCAGCTGAGTCCAAGCAGGGTCACAGGAGGAAGTCCTGAAGAGTGAAGCAGGCAAGGGAATGGCTCCCCTGCATTGGGGGTGGGAGTTCTCTCTGCATTTTTGAAGGTCCTCCTTTTATACATACCTGTCTTCTTAATGCTGATCTCTGACTGAAATAAAGATTTGAGGAATGGACACATCATTTTTTTATAAACACCCACAGATACCTTCTTATAGATGCACAAACAAACACATATATTAAAACATAGATAGATATACACATGCATGTATACTCTTATTCTTAGGGTCTTCAGGATACTTTAAGTTTGTACTTTTCAGAATTTTGTTCCTTAATCCAGGAAGGAAGGAAGGAAGGAAGGAAGGAGAGGGAAGGGAAGAAAGGAAGAGGGAGGGAAGGGAAGAAAGGAAGGGGAGGGAAGGAGAGAGGGAAGGAGGAAAGAAGGAAGGAAGATGAGAGGGAGGGAGGAATGATGGAAGAAAGGAAGATGGGAGGGAGCAAGGGAGGAAAGAAGGAAGGAAGGAAGGAAGGAAGATGGGAGGGAGAGGGAGGGAGGGAGGAGAGAAGGAAGGACAGAAGGAAGGAAGGAAGATTAACATCAATTTCTCTATCCTTTTGTATGCTCAGTTTTAAAACCTGGTGTGGAAATGTCAAGTATTCAATTTCAGATCATTGCAAATGCCCAGAAGAGTCACTGTTATCTCATAAATTGGAGAAAATGAGCTGCTGTTGGCAGCTTTCAACAAGATTTTCACAAGGCTGCATTTGCAGAATGCGGAATGTGCTCCCAGATGCTTATTCAGAATGAAGCTTATGAAGTGGCCTTTGGCAGCACTAAATTTCTGAAGCCATCTGCAAAGTTGATTTTTATATATATTATCTGTGTAATATGTGTATATTATATGTATATTATAATAAGATAAGATATCTAGCAAAAAGGGGATTTCAGTTCACTAAAGAACTTCTCCAAGAATTGCAAGACCTACATAATTGCAAATGCATGAGCCTCAAATCTCATGTTTTTCAGTATTCATTCCTCCAAAAGACCAGCTGAATATCTTTAAAACAAGACTTGCTCCTGCCCACTCACATGGACCTGAGAGGAATTAATTCCAGCCCCAAGACTCCAAAACTATATAATAAATATTGGATTTGCCTCATCCTCTTTTAAAATAATCCCAACTGGAGGTGGAGGTATCCACCAGAGCTGTTCACAGGATGCCAAGCGTGTGACATCATGTGTCTGTGGAAAGATTTTTGCAACATTAGTGTGGGATTAATTATCTTCATCCCAGGATTAGCCTCTTCTAAAGCAGCCAGCTCTCCGCTTCCTCTCCACCCCACCTCATCCCCCACCTTCCTACATACCATCAAGGCCTGATTATTCCTTTATTTGAGTCTTCAAATCTTGAGCCAATTATTGGTTTACAGATAACAGATAATCAGAGTTGGAAGGGACCTTGTAGGTCATCTAGTCTACCCCCCCATCCAAGTGGGAGATCCTACACCATTTCTGACAAATGGCAGTCCAATCTCTTCTGGTGCACAGGGGACCGTTCCCCTAATTGCTAAAGGACAGTGGTCCCCCACTTCTCTAGCACCAGGGACCAGTTTCATGGCAGTTAATTTTTCCATGGACTGGAGGGAGGATGGGTTTGTGTGCAACCAAGTCCTGCACATGTGCTGATGAAACTTTGCTGTCTCCCCTGCTGCTTGTGGGACCCCATTCCTAACAAGCCATGAATCAGCTTAAGGAGGCTTGAAAATCTAGGAGACAGGATGGAAAAATGTATCTTGCTCAGTCCTTACAGCTTTTCTTTTTTAAAATAACAACAACAATGACAATGACAACAACAACAATAATATAGTGATACTTAATTGATACCTAGGATGCTGACAACAACCCGTATCAACCAGCAGCACCAGTCAATGATATTTGCGATACATTTTGCTATACATTTTAAAATGTTCAGTTGAGTTTCACATTTAACGAATAATAATAATAATAATAATAATGTAGTGTATATATAGATTAGTAGTGATATTGAGTGAGTGTCAGAGACAGGCAATATGAAAGAGAAAGAACTGGAGAAACAACAAACTACAAAGACCTACAAACAGTCCCAAAACAAGTGGAGCCACCACTGAACATTATCAGTGCATTGGACAAATTTGTGCATCAGTCAATTGCAGAAGGCAGCTCCGCTTTGGAACAGCTTCCATCCTGCGCAATATCTGTAACACCATCAAACATCCAGATTTGCCTATGTCAATTTCCTTTGGTAAGGGTTGATAATAGACAAAAAATGTCAAACCCCAGCCTGGGACATCTGCAAACTATAGATTAATATATAATATAAAAATTAATAATAATAATAATAATAATAATAATAATAATAATAATAATAATAGCAACAACAACAACAACAATAATAAATAGACTACCTTAACAGTTCTTAGGTCATTGGTTTGGACTTGAACTATTAAGTATTTACCAGTCCCAGACTGTGAATCAAATTGAAGATTAACCAATAACAACAACAGCAACAACAATATAATAACTGAAACCTATGATTTGTGCCCTGTTCTCCCCATCAAGAAGCCAAGAGATGCCCCTTGAAGTAGATCCATTTCTTTGGAAGGAGAGGGCAGAGAACAGAGATCATCTGAGAAGAAAGCCAAATAATTATTTCCATCCAGTTTCAGCAAGGGAAAAGAAAGCTTTTTGGAACTGTTATCAGTTTGAAGTTGAGATATGGGTTCACAGCTTAGCAAGTGAAAATAATGCTTTATTTTTCTTACATTTTCAGGGACGGGAGAAGGGGAGCCTTCTAAATTTACTGCAGTTGGGGCTGTTTAGCGCTGATGCTTTCACAAATCCTTCCTCAAAGCAAGAAGGTCACATCCAGTAAATCCATTCTCCATTAGCAGGTATAAAATCTACATTATGTGATTCATAGCACCACAACAATGAGAGAGTTTGATTAAATATCCTCATATTTTCTCTGCTGCTTGGCTGCAGCACGCTTTTCACTCCTTTTCCCATTATATATCCAGGAAGAAAATTTGGGTTATGTTAACTTTTTAAGAGAGAGAGAAAGAGGGAGAGAGAGAGAGAGCTGTCAAAACAGATTCTTGTTGGCTCCTGTTTTAGGTGAGAACCTGCCTGTGAGGCTGGCAAGGAGTTATTCATTGGAGTTAATGAAATGCTTGGGTTTGAGTCATTTAAAGTGTGAAAAAGAATGCTTCAAAGTAAAAGGGAATATGATTGCAAAGCAGTCTCTTGCTTTTTCTTAGTTATGGTGGTTCTAGAGGATGCTTAAACTTCTGGCATTGTTTAAAGCAATAGTTCTCCCTTGGAGATATCTGGACTTCAACTCCCAGAATTCCCCAGCCAGCAGAGCAGGGGAAACTTGAGAGAAATCAGATTTGGAGAATCATGGTCCCAATAGGACTGAGGCAAATGTTTTCGGATAGGTGCCCAGCAATGACCTACCTCCCAAATTTTCATGCAAGGAGACTATCCATTCATTCCATGTTCCTCCGTGCATCTTCAGGTTGGTCAAGGTTGAGAAACATTGCATTCACTCATTATACAATCCCACTTTTTGCCACTATTGTATCCTCAGATTCTTAATAATCCAAATTGATTGGTCCAGCTCAATATCTCAACTTCCTTTCATTTGCACTGAGACTAGCATTAGTTAGGCCAACTAAGAAAACTGCAGAATAATAGAGGTGGGAGGGACCTTGGAGGTCTTCTAGTCCAACCCCCTGCTTAAGCAGGCAGCCCTAATACCATTTCAGACAAATGATTGTCCAAACTCTTCTTAAAAACCTCTAATATTGGAGCGCCCACAACTTCTGGAGGCCAGTCGTTCCACTGGTTGATTATTGTCACTATAAGGGCATTTCTCCTTGGTTCTAGGTTGCTTCTCTCCTTCATTAGTTTTGTTGGAATTCATTGTTGGAATGTATTTCTATGCAACAATTACAGTAGTATTCAGCCATTAGACAGCAATGTTTACAAGTTTGGATCCATGGTACTCTATGCTCTTTTGTTCTAAGGTGAGTTTCCTGTTTCCTGTTACAGTTTTATAGTTGAGCAGTAAAGCACATGGTGATTGTACTCTTTGTTTGCTCTGTGGTGCTAATATATAAACAGAATCTTTAGTAAGTTTCCACCCACTGCTCCATGTCCTGACTTCAAGTGCTTTGACCCACTCTTCTTTGTGGCTGCCCCTTAGATGTTGGAACACTGCTATCATGTCCATACCAGAGGTGGTATTCAGTAGGTTCTGACCAGTTTTGGAAAACTGGTAGCGGAAATTTTGAGTAGTTCGGAGAACTGGCAAATACCACCTCTGACTGGCCCTGCCCTCATTTATTCTCTGCCTCCCATTGAGTCCCAGCTGATTGGCTGGGTCCCCTTTGGTTGCCCTGCACAGGAGAACAGAGCTGAAAAGCAGGTTAGTGGGGTGGGGAGGGAATGGCGATTTTGCAGTAACCTTCCCCTGCCATGCCCACCAAGCCACACCCACAGAACTGGTAGTAAAAAAAATTGAATCACACCACTGGGCCTATGATATACCTTGCCTCCCTTTCCCAAAAAGAAAAACAGATCTCCAGTATAAGACAAGACATCCGATGAAATAACATTTTGTTCACTCGGCAGCTTTAGATGCATTTCCCAGTTAACTTGTTTGAGTTTTGTCCTGTCAGATAGTGTGATCTCCTTTGGGATGCATCTCACTATTTCTTTGGAAACTCCACCTCCCTTTTTTTGAAGTCCCTCCACATAAAAGAGATTGGAAATATGGAGAAGAAAAGAAAGAAGGCAACATGCCGCCAAGAGAGCATTCTTGCTTTCACATTGCTGTGAAAGCACTTTGATGATTCTTCTTCTTCTTCTTCTTCTTCTTCTTCTTCTTCTTCTTCTTCTTCTTCTTCTTCTTCTTCTTCTTCTTCTTCTTCTTCTTCTTCTTTTTNTCTTCTTCTTCTTCTTCTTCTTCTTCTCCTCCTCCTCCTCCTCCTCCTCCTTCTTCAGCTGAATATAGCAGTAGTGGAAGCCGATATGCTTTTTTTGATTCATATAAAGGAGAATATTTGTAGCTCAGGGTTGAAATGAGGGGTCCTCAGTGCTCTCTGAGCTTGGTTGTTTTCTTGCAGATGTTTCATAACCCAACTAGGTAGCATCATCAGTGCTAGAAGGGAATGGGGTTTGCAGAGAGGAGGAGGAGAAAGAGGAGGAGGACAATGATGAATGTGGGGTCCTTAGTCCTCTCTGAGCTTGATTGTTTTCTTACAGACATTTCATGATCCAACTAGGTAATACCAGTGCTAGAAAGGAGTGGGGTTTGCTCTCTGTATCACCCCCCTCATAGCACTAGTTGGGTCATGAAACATCTGCAAGAAAACAATCCAGGTAAGAGAGCCCCAAGGCTTTTTTGACTGCTTGGTGGAGGGTCACTGCCAAAGGCTTGGCTTTTGCATTGGGAGTTGCTGGAGATGAAGGAGTTTATGAGCAGCAGAACTTCCTGAGGTGAGACAGTCCCATGTGGTAGGACTTCCCAAGGCTTCAGGATATTCAGAATGCACAAGGCCCTTGGCTTCCACCCAAAATTGTGATGTGGGTTTTGTTCCTCCCCCCTTCAACACTCTTTATCTGTACCCCTATATCTGGGATTGCCCAGGTGAAAGATTTATGGAGGGCATGCATTATCCAGGATGTTATAATTTTCTCATCCACATGCAATAGAAAGACCCGCTCCCCCATAGTTAATGGTTGAATGTTATCTGCGAACCAAGATAGTGGTGAGATCCTTGGGTGACCAATACATCCATTCAAAAAGTGGTTAATTTGGAAACACCATTGGGACCAAAGTCCTTGCTAGAGTCAAAGGTCCATTTTACTTGTCATCCGTTCAGAAGGGACACAGACAGATCAAACATTCAATTGCCAGATTTCAGAATTAATATCTGGGGCCTGGAGAGAGGTCAAAAAAGTCAAAATGGCAGCCATGGGAGTGCAGTCAAAGTGATGCCTGTTTTTTTTTTTTTTAATGGGCATGGATGTTGGCCTCCATTTTGAATTTTTCACAACACCCTGCCAACATCTTGCAGAGTGGGGTACCAGAGGAGGACAATTTTGTCCCACGTTCTGAAAAACCTGTGAGTGTTTGTTGGCTTAATGACTCTCGCAGCATGCAATTTGACACCAGGCTAATTCTTTTCCTACTGGAAACGCAATTGAAGCAGCTCCTTGTTTCTGTGCTTATTCCGACTCTTGAAATTCCCGACCCTTGCGGTGCCAGCCAAATCAGAAACCTCTCGTGGAAAAAACACGGTGCATTAAATCAGAAAGAGAGCTGGGATTTAGCTTGCTAAGAGCAAAAGGGAAACAACAACAACCCCACACCCTACATTTTCTGTTTCTCTCCTGTGAGTCCTGTCCGACAAATCCTCCCACAGCATGGGCCAATTAATCCTGCGGTATCCATAAACTAATCAGCATCCCTTAGAAGCCTATTATTAAAATGTTGCATTCCCACCTAAGCTATTCCAGAATAACAGCCACAGCTCAATATGGCATCCTATATGCAAATGTAATCAAGAGACTGTAAGTAGTGACACATCATTTGCCTAATTGTAAAATAGGGATTTGGAGGAGCCCGAGACAATGTAAGGCTTGCCTGGTGGCAGGTGGTATTTAATATACACCCCACCGTCACTCTTCTCTCCTTGCTGGTGCTTTGTTGAATTATGGGAAGGACAGGAAGGGTTGGGGGCAAAGGGGAGGTGGGAGGAGCAAGTTTTAGGGGGATACAGCCCCTAAAGGACATAGAAAATGAAACTTATTAGTTTTCCCATGTGTTTGACGCAGGAAGCAGGCATCAATTGTGGCATGCATTCTAAAAGAGGATGAACATTGTTTTGAGACAAGAAAATGTGCTGTCCCCTATGTCAACTCATAAAATATTTCTGTGGTCTTTTTAGAGTTGCCAACAGAAAGGGAGGGGGGAACAATGCGGCAACTTGCAAACTGAAAGTGCATTCCATAAATGTTTTCAAAGATAGTAACTAGGTGAATGAACTTTCTGCCGTGCAAAATACTAACTGGAGAGCATGATTGTTGCTTTTTGGCTATGGATGTGTCCCATTGGAGAATATGAATTATGATACACCCAACCCAGGGGGTGGGGGAAAAACCAGCGTCAAGGGTGACAATGAATGATGTATCTCAGAGTTGGCTACACCCAGACAGTGCTGGACATGCTAACTCCCAATAAATCCTTTTGAAGGTTTGGAAGTTTGGCTGGAGACTCATGACTTAAATGGGGGGGTAACTGCTGGAATCCTGACAGTTAGCCAACTCTGAGTTACATAATTCATCGCTGGACCACAACATCAGTCCCAGCACACCTGGTACCTTGATAGTCCATGGCAGGGGTCTCCAACCTTGGCCACTTTAAGTCTGCCAGGCTTAAAGTGGCCAAGGTTGGAGACCCTTGGTCCATGGAACGCCTTTCCCAGATCCAGATTGCAAGTGACTTCCCAAGCGGGCACTGGGATGTGGGAAGCTTCCCTTGTCCAGGCTGTAGTCTCTAGCACTTGTGCAAAAAAAGAAAAAGAAAATGCATTGGAATTCCAACGTTGTCTCTTGTAAGTGTTAGATTTATTTACTGAGACATTGACAAGGTAAGACTGGGGTGGGGGTGGGGGGATGAAATGGCAATATTACTTGTGAGCAGAAGGCTGGCTATCATTCTCCGGCTATTGATCCTACCAGCCTTTTGGATTCTGAAGCAGGAGTAATGGGTTTGCAAGAGACTCTCTGTGAAATGTCACGGAGCATCTCTGAAATGGGCACATCCTGGATGGAGGAGGGGGGGCACCAGGCCAAGTTGCAAATTAAGGGACCTCCCGTAGAGAAAATGGCTTGACAAAACAGTGTCAACAGAATCTCTGAACTGCCAGCAATCAACACCCAGGTGAGAAGAGATTAAGAGCAAGATCAATATTAGACCCACAATCCTGGCAGTAACCAACAACCCAATCAATGAACTGCCACCTCAGGCAAACAAGCCAACAGTAAACAACATCCTAATCAGGGAACCACTAAGAATACTCCTCCCAACATGATGGGACAAGCCCTTAGAAGATAAACACAGCAAACCCTACTCTGTGCTCACACTGATGATGCTACCTAGTTGGGTCATGAAACATCTGCAAGAAAACAGCCAAGCTTGGAGAGCCTCAAGGACCTTAGGTTCTCCTCCTCCTCCTCCTCTTCTTCCTTCTCCTCCCCCTCACAAAGCCTACTCCCTGCTAACACTGATGATGTTACTTAATTGGGTCAAGAAAACAACCAAGCCCAGAGAGTACTGAAGACCCCACACAGAACAGCTTGTTTCAAAGCAAGGGAAAGAACTCTTAATGTTGAGCTGAGTACCAAACAGGTTGCCAGGATTGGACCCACAGCTGGATTAGTTTGTGGACTAACCTGAACCAACATTGCAAGAAAGTAACTGGCTGGAGTTTGAGCCAAACCACCAGAAGGGACAGAAAGCTCTACCCTTCGAAGACCCCAAGAGAGGACAGATGGAGAACATGATGCACACGATGGAAGAAGAGGCAAGCAAGGCTAAGTTTGGGAATCAGTAGCTGGCAGCTCATTTTGAAGTTTAGAGCTCAAACATCTTCCTAAGGGATTTTCCGTTGACTTTCCATCTGATTATTCCTCCACATTCAGAAAAGATCTCCAGCACAGATCTTCCTCGGATCTTTTCAGGCTTCATATTTGCAGGTAAAGGTACAGGTTCCCCTCGCACATCCATGCTAGTTGTTTCAGGCTTTGGGGGTGGTGCTAATCAGAAGAAGAACTAGTGCTGTCTGAAGACGTCTCCATGGTCATGTGGCCGGCATGACTAAATACCGAAGGTGCATGGAATGCTGCTACCTTCCCACCAAAGGGGTCCCTATTTTTCTACTTGCATTTTTTTACCTCTTTCAAACTGCTAAGTTGGCAGGAGCTGGGACCAGTAACAGGAACTCACTCCAGTATGCAGCGCTAGGGATTCGAACCACCGAACTGCTGACCTTTCTGATCAACAAGCTTAGCCCCTGAGCCACCATGTCCCTGTAGATATTAGTTGCAGGTAACCTTTCCAATAATATCTGCCTTCGCTTTGCTCTCACTGGGAGCTGCAGAGATAATCAGGAGGTGAATCGTTGCGGCTTCTGATCTTGGCTGCAAGGTAGAACTTTGAGCAGATTTCCTTCCATCCAACAAACTTTGATGCATTCCGATCGGTTGCCTCTGTTCCTCTCATTGCTGTCTTTGCCTCTTCTGTGCTCTCCTTGCTAGCTGCTCAGCTGTGCTTTCCCAGATGTTCAGGAAATGTGCAGGTTTTCACTTACCAAAGCATAAATCATGGAGAACATTTTAAGTATGGAAAGCACCAGTAGAACCAGCATCGAGAAAAGGCCGAAGTGAGCCAGTGAAATGGAGAACTGATCCCCAAAGATCTAATCCTGTGAGCTGAGTTGGTGAGGTTGCTGGTCAATTGTTGTTTCCAGTTGTTCCAGTTGTTCCGGCACAATAAATTGAAGAAATCTGAAGCTGGCCTGGGAGAGAGAGAGAGAGAGAGAGAGTGCTTTTCATTTTGCTACAACACAGTGCGGAATTTTGTTTCCTCTTGCCATTTCTAATGTACAGTTATTGTGAGATGTCTTGAGCAAAATTGAGTAATGGAGTGGTGATACAGGAAGGAAAAAAAAATAAAACTGAGGAATGATGGGAGGAACTCAAAACAGATCAAGACAAATGAATTTATAGAAATGAGTTTTCTGCAAAGCTGCTCTTTTTTGATCATCCAGAAACTGCTTGAAAATAGACACAGAATCCTCCTCATATCCTCTTCAATCCTCTGCATCTAATTCTAGATATCCCTTTTTTTTAAATAGACTGCAGCAAAGAACACAACTTTCCCTTCCCTCCTCCCCATCATGGAAGGCTTTAGACCAGGGATGTCCAACCTTGGCCACTTTCATTCCCAGAATTTCCCAGCCAACCACCTGAATTGAACTCTGGGAGTTGAAGTCCCCAAGTCTTAAGGCGGTCAAGGCTGGACATCCCTGCTTTAGACTTTTAGACTTGGCTGAAGTTGAAAAAGATGAATGCAGAGAAAGTAGGTTGAACACCATGGTTTCTTTTGTCCCAGAGCACAGTGTATTAGGAAAAATAATAAATCAAATCAGAGAATTGAATTAGGAGAAGGTTTGAGTCATGCTGTTTTAAATGAACTTGGATCTATCTCTTCCTCTCCTCTCTGCCAACATACTTCTGAAATGAAAGTTTCTCCTTCACCTTCAGTCGTAGGTTACTTTAGTGGTCCACGTGGACTGTCCTGAAGGATTCCTCTTGAGGGCCTTTTCCCAGCCCACTGCTAAGCAGAAGAATTTTCTGCAATGGGTTTTTCTAAAGCTTTCCCATGCTTTCCTTTCTTCTCCTTCCCCTTCTCCTCTTTCTCCTTCAAAAAAATCTTCAAATTTCTGCAAAGTATCTAAATAAGCAAGGAGTAGGGTTTCATTTATTGCAGGTATAGTAAACTGTGTAGCAAAAATGGACAAGAGGCTTGTGTAGTGCAAATTGGAAGCATGATTCCCTATAACTTGGACCCATGCTGGCATTCTTAGGGTCGTGTGATGACAATCAGCCAAAAAGCAATCAACACATTTGTACACACAAAGGAAAAGTGCTTGCTTCATATGCAAATAGCCCATGATTGCGAATGGGTTTTTTTGCCTTTTCTATTAATGTTTTCTGAAAAAAAGCACGACAAAGAAATATATCCACATAGATGCACAAATAGGCACAACCCTAGCCCTAACCCAAATAAGCTCAATGGGGTTCCATCACTCTGGGGGAGAGAGAATAGGAGGCTGAGAGAAGATTTGTAGGAAAATCGGAATGGCAGCACCCAAAAAAGCATAAGCAGACCAAGCCATGTGCTGCTAAGGAACGTGCATTGGTTGAGGATGCTGAGATTGGGAAAATATTCCATCGGTATCTCTAATTTTTCTGTCCACCTAATATTGTCTTTCTTTCCTTTCTTCCTGGAGGGAGAGAATCTTTTTCATGTCCAGATGCTTGACTTGATCTAGATCAATTAAAAAATATATGAATTGCCTACGATCCATGTTTCTCTCTGCTCAAGATACAATTTTCCCCTTTTTTTGTGGTGGTCTTATTCTTTTCCTAAGCATCATGTCTTAGACTGTTGGATCTACTTGAGGTAGGAAGATCTCTTCCATAGGACTGGGCTATTCTTTTGCAGAAGTATCTACATGCATTAAAAATTCTGGAGATGTTGGGAACACCATCAGGAGTGGGGTGTTGAGTTGTAATTGCAGGAATGTTCTTATCTCAGATGGCAAACCTCAGATAAAGAATGTTTACAAGCAATTACAACTCAGGCAAACAAAGTCAATAATCTAAAGGAGGATTAGAGAGAGGAAGTAAACATATGTTAGACTTTAGCTAAAGATAATTAATTGTGTTAATTACTATTATACTAAACAGTAACTAAAGTTAAGCTGTAACCAAAGTTAACCCATGATGGAGGATAACTAAAAATGTGTATAAATGTAAGACTATACTCCAATAAAGTTCATCATCATGATTCAGTTGATCATGATCAAAAACCTTGACTGTGGGGTATCTTTAGAACTGGGGACCTGTCCCTTGCTCACCTTAGTTCTTTACACCTGGGGATTTGTGGATGAATTTTGTTTGCTCTGGCCAAACTGAACAAGGTTTTTCTCTTCGCCAAAGGAAAAAAAATAGATATATATCTATATATCCAACTGAAGAGAACCGCTGTAGGCCATCCTTCTGCCTCTGTCAGCTGGGTTGCTAATCCAGCCAAGTGACTGAACCCATCACAACAAGTCATCCTCTCATCTTTTCAAAAAGGTATACAAAGGGTGACATGGCAGCCTCCGCAGTTTACTAACATTGAGATTTCTTCCAGATGAAAAGGCCACTTATGTGGGGATTGCCATGGTTAGAATGCCTTCATTTATTTAGTTTATCATGGCCCAAAAGTCATGTTCCTAGAAGTGTTCCAGGTAAATTAAATGTTAAGATTCTAGGAGATGGAGATAAACTTTATTTCCCCCTCCCTCTCAAAAGCACAAGGAGCTATTTTATTTGTCTTCTCACTGTATTTATGTCTTCTAAATATATCTCAGAGCTTCTTGAAAGAACAGAAAACAGACCCATCTAGTTACCACAACATACCACTCATCTAACCAGAACTATCCAGAGGTGGAGCCTGACTTTTCTGTTTATGTTGTCCTGTGGTTGCCATCCAAGTGGCCACAACCAAATTGGGTTAGTGTCACACATTTTGAATTAACATCAGCCCAACATTGCCCCAGATGTTCATTGTGGAATCAAAACAGGAGTAGGTGGATGGAAAGGCATGAATATAATATGTAAAGGCAACCTAATGGGTCCTTTCCAGAGTTACCTTCTTGTGTGCAATGAGAAACATGGTTCTGTTTTCAAGAGCTGGACTTTGGCCAATTCAGCATGGCAGTCCTTAAACTTTCTTCAAGCCAGTTTCATGGAATTAAGCATGCTTTATACAGTCGGTGGAAGCTTGCAGTGGTGGCTCTTCTGTTTCCTGGCAGCGCAGAGTCCTTTCCTTGTCTAAAAGTAAAATCTACGAAGTATTTAAGTGGTTCTTTCATTTGGAGTATCGTTTTTCAACCTTGATAATTTACAGATATGTGGACTTCAACTCTCAGAATTCCCCAACCGGCACTTGCCAACTGGGAAATTCTGGGAGTTGAAGTCCCCATAATCATAAAATTGCCAAGATGAAGAAACTCTGATTTGGAAAGTATTGAATTGTGAATAACATGTCATCATCTCCCCAACCTAAGCAAAACATCTCTAGATGAGCATGGCAATTCCTAAACAAGCTGGCATCACTTTAGAGATTCTATGTATTATATATGAGCTACATAAACCCAGGAAGCTTTGGAGCACAGCAAAAGTTCTAGATTTCTTTGCTGATTTCTAGAAGACATCCCTATTTTTTTAGTCTTACCACCTATAAACCTAGGAGAAGAATTGTATTGCTTTAGCATACTTTTGGTAAAACTAGAAATAAGAAAATCTCACCTAAGGATATTCTGGCCATCCGTAGATTTGGGCAGCCTTATCTGTTGTCTTACGCCAAGCCTCTGGACTTTATAAGGCTGTCCCTGATCTAGAAACCCCTATGCCATCTTAGCTGATCATTGGATAATTCTTCCCTAGGCAATTGCATTAAATGTGTATCATATCTTAGCAGACAAGCAGTAAATGGGGAAAGAGAACATGTCTTTAAAACACCGAGTTTCTACTCTTGTCTTTATGCTTTTAGTGCAGGGACTGTTATGAGCAGAACTTCCTCTGGGTGGAAAGAGGCCTTAATGATGAGGAAGGAACCGGACTTCTTGTATGGGTTAAACCAGATTAATGACAATTCGATCTCAGAAGGACATTTTCAGCAGGTGTAACCAAGCTTGTTTTCTTCTCCCAGCTTAAAATCAACCTGAGATAAAAGAAGGCTTCCACATGTAGTATCCAACCAATGTTATGCATGTAGCAAGGCAAGAAGTGAGGGGTGGGAGATCATTAAAGAGGGAGCCTACCTAGAACTAAGGAGAAATTTCCTGTTGGTGATAATTCACCAGTGAAATGGCTTGCCTCCAGAAGTTGTGGTTCTCCATCACTGGAGGTTTTCAGCAAGAGATTGGGCAACAGTAGAGGGTCTCCTGCTTGAGCGGAAGGTTGGTTTAGAAGACCTCCAAGGTTCTGTTCAACCCTATAATTCTCTATTCCTTCCAATTGCAAAATTGAGAACTGGAGCCATTTTGTGTCTCAGGGAGGGGAGGTAATCTTGAAAGCTTCACTTGCCCGATTAACTTTTAGCTCCACGTACAACCTTTTTCTTCCCAGATCACTGCTCACCTGAAAAGAGAGTCCAGAAGGAAGGAAGCTCTTGGCAAAAGGCTGATTAGATGTCTTCTTTCTGGTGGCCTCTCCCAGCTCTCAGAATTTCAATCAGGGCTAATTGCAAAGGGTTGGCCTCCATTTCACTGGAACTGGCCTCCTCCAAATGAGGTCTTGTTAAATGATGGGTTTGCCCCTCCAGAAACCTAGTAGCTAAGAAGGACCAAAGAAATTACCTTGGAAAGGCTGAAGAGAAAAGACCTTCAGCCAATTACAAATTGGGTCTTAGTGAAGGAGTTTGGCAGACATTTGAAATTCACCTGTGGGGAAAAAATCCATCATCAGACCACTCGTTTTTCTCAGCTTGATGGAATGAAGAAGGTTGGATAGATGGACACCCTGTCTTGCCAACCTTCTCAGAGGGAAGTTTAGGTTTGAGGCTGTACCACAGCTTCATCGGTTTCTCTTGGTGGGGACTAATGCCCAAAGTCTCATCATGTCATTGCTCAAATGGTGCAATTCTGTATCATTTGTGATGGTGATACCACATGTGTAATGATCTTGTCATTTCTATCAGATGCTTATGGTCAGCTTCTTCCATCTTCTGAAGTACCTTTGCCTCAGCTGTCATCACTTGAGTTTCCAAACCAAAGAATCTCCACAAACGGAGTGGGAACATAAGAGAAAAGAAACAGATGCTAAGACAGAGCTTCCATGTCTTACAAGAAGAATTCCTCTGGGTTGGAGCCACATTGGGCAGGGTATGAAGGTAGACCTTTTGGAGCCTAAGGCTAAGACCCAAATGTATTTCTACTTAACCAGACATTTAGAATGGAAGGAGCTGTCTATCTTTTGGGGCAAGGTTTTAATCTAGTTGGCTCTTTTTAATAGGTGTGTTGTTAAGTTTGTGATTTATGCCTTTAATTTTTATTCTTTTGACGGTTCACTGACGTGAGCCCCACTTTGACCAAAAGCCAAAGGCTACAAGAATAAGTCAGTCTATCCACTGAGGCACACTTGGCCTCCAGAAACCTGGGAACGCAGGATGAATCCTAATACCCATTTAGTTGTACTAGGCCATTTAACCTTGAACAGCTTTTATTTTAAGCAATACAGCAGGATGACAGATTTCTTCCACCACAGGAGCCGAGGATCTCAGCCGGCAAGTAGGCGAAGGGGTGTATGTGTGTCACTCTGCATGTACAATGAGGTTTTTGTGAACTTTACTTTGCCTGTCTCTGGGGAAGCAACCCCACATGTTGGAGAGACTTGGTCGGTCTTGTAAGGGAAGCTCCTCTCCTTCTGCAAATATTGACACCTTTGCTTGGTGTTTCTCATTAGCCCCCTTCAAGATAGAGAGCAAAATGGACCCTGAATTCTCTGTAGAATCCTGGCTCCACAATTGTCTTTGGTTTCCTTTCACTAACCTGTCTTGAGAGTAGCCGCCAGATTGTGCTGCCCTTTGCCAGAGAAAGCATGGTTGATTTATGTAGCTGTGTAAAGATTGCGGGTGAGAGGGTGTTGATACACAACATTTGTTTTATTTTCAGACATGGAGCATAATGAGGTTCTCCCTGAATTTTCATAATGAGGTTCTCCCTGAATACCACCGGAGGCTTTTACTCCAGTGGTATTAAGGATCTGGTAGTTCTGGGCTAAGGAGATTGAAGCTTTTGTTGGGTGCATGATATTTGTTGTGTGTATTGATCAGATACTCCATCTGTTTGTTGTTTATGAGGACTGTGGAGTGGTTTGATCAGAAGTTACCATGAATGAATGAATGAATGAGGAAGGAAGGAAGGAAGGAGAAAGAAAGAAGAAAAAGAAAGAAAGAAACCAACAAAAAGAAACAAAGAAAGAATAAGAAAGAAATTATGCAAGCAAGCTTTAGGGATTCTGACAATACTATAAATCTCCCTGTAGATCTTTCTAATATGATCATAATAAAGACCATCAAAAGAAGCAGAGTGTTATTTGAGTTCAGCCAACTCACATTTCATAAACTGTGAACTTCTGTTTCATCTCCTTGGCTCATCCACATATCAGGCTGTATCCTGACTTGTTTAATCACGTTTGGCTGGCATTTTACAACACATGGAGCCTATCTCACAGGTCTCCTATCACCAGGCCAGGTTCACATGACAACATGCTAAACACATGCTAAACATGCCAAAGAAATGTTGTAAAGAACATTGTGTGAATAAATATTGTCTCCTGTATGTTGTGTCACCCATGTTGTTTGATTAGCACATTGATAACTCTTATGGGCCCCCAGATCTGCTAATGATGTGCCTGCGAAATACAGAGATGTTCGTGTTTCCTAATTTGACGTCCTCTGGTTGTGTGTCGGTTCCCAGATTTTCCAAAACAACCTGAGGCCT
This sequence comes from Laticauda laticaudata, assembly GCA_004320025.1. Taxonomy (NCBI): domain Eukaryota; kingdom Metazoa; phylum Chordata; class Lepidosauria; order Squamata; family Elapidae; genus Laticauda; species Laticauda laticaudata. The sequence goes on from BHFT01002437.1 coordinate 164,147, forward strand.
CCAGGTGTCATATTAAATCACCTCTAGTGGAACATAATTTTCTTCCTAACAAATGCTGAGGATAAACATCAGGATGATCTACACCACAAACATGAATCTTTGCTCGAATTTCTGACCATGGATGGAAACACAAATCCACTATAGCATCATTCTCTTGTCTCAATTTTCAACAGACAGCCCTATGAAGCTGGCATCAATTTCTTCTACATTTCCCTTTCAACTCATCTTCAAAGACTTTGTTTAATTTTTCAGCATCAATAGATGCATATTTTAATTATACTTCTGATTAAAAAAAATAATAAACTCTAGCGGAGCGTTGGGTCTGTTGTCCTTCCATTCAAATACATTTAGTCCATGCTATAGATGTCATCCCTACCTTGCCTTTAAAAAAAAAAGGAAGGAAGAAGCCCCCTCCCCTTTCCAAGGCTGTGAACTGTAAAATGCAAAATGTATCCCTTGGAACAGCATCAGTTCAAAGGCTTTTGCAGGGCCCTCCTGGAGTAGATAAAAGCCAGCTAGAAATGGCCTTCATTGTTTCCAAAGAACATCTTCCCATAATTGCAAGCCATCCAGGGCTTTGATGGCGTGGCTGAGCGGGCTTCAGAAATGCACCTGGCCATCTCGGCACACATTTAGAGCAGAGGAGAATAGCTTAAGTGCCTCTGAAAAGTTAGCTTTATCTCTGAAGCCAGATGTGAGAATATTACAGCCCTATCGTATTTAGTCAGATGTCCATCTGAGGAACACTGTGGCACCTTTGGATAGCCATTCCCAGCGTTTGCGCTTGGAATTAGGAAGTTTTTCACCATAACATCCCATTTTGGCAAAAAAGCAGAATAATGGAATAACAGAGTTGGAAGGGAGCTTGGAGGTCTTCTAATCCAACCTCCTGCACATGCAGGAGATCCTACAACATTCTGGACAAATGGCTGTCCAGTCTCTTCTTGAAGCCTCCAGTGATGGAACACCCACAACTTCTGAAGACAAGTTATTCCATGGGTTGATTGTTCTCACTGTCAGCAAGTTTCTCCTGAGTTCTAGGTTGCTTCTCTCCTTGATTAGTTTCCATCCATTGTTTCTTTCCTGCCTTTGGAGAAGTTGATCTCTCCTTTGAGGCAGCCCCTCAAATATTGGAACACCGCTATCATGTCACCCCAATCTTTCTTTTCATTAAACTAGCCCAAGGGTCTTCAGCGCAAGGGTCTTGAACCCGCCAAGTTGGGAGACCCTTGAACTAGCCATACTCAATTCTTGCAACTGTTCTTCATGTGTTTCATCCTCCAGTCCCCTAATCACTCCTCTGTCAGGGTTCCAGCGATTGCCCAAATTAAATCATGAGCTGATGCTTGTTTCCAAGTTGCCATCCTCAAGTTGTTGACCATTAAAACTCACAACTTGTGGAGAGGCTCTGAAGACTAAACCAAAGACTTTTGAAGCTTGCTTAGGGTCTCTGGGCTCAGAGACCAGATCTTGCCCTTCTCATCTTTGTCTTTTTGGCTCATTATGCTGCACTAGGAACAACCAGATGACAAACACAGTGGTCTGACGCAAACCCTCCTATTTGTGGGCCCAGCATATACTCATTAGCCCCGTTCCTGGCAAAATCCTGGGTTGCTTCTTCTGTCGCCTTTGTCGCTCTTCTGGCTGTGTGACAATCATTGCCGCAGGGAAAAGAAGACTCAAAAGAAAACTACAACAGTCTTGTCAGTTCTGCTCATCTGGACCATTGTCCGATTAACCATGCTTGGCTAAGAACAGGCCACCCATTGTGTTTCTTACTCTGTATAGATTTATCTAACAACTTCAATCAAAAAGCATTATCTGTTGGCAGCATGTCCTTCAGGAGCATCCAGTAATGAATCTTGGCTTTGAGATGGAGTTCAAAGGAAGAAGAGCAAGAACCTGTGAAGAGGGTACAGAAGGAGGCAGCCTCTGAAGAACCACATTGGGTGGGCCTTTCCTCAACTCTTCAGTCTCTTGGAGCAGAACTCCTTTTTCCAACTGCCAGCCTAGCTAACATTACATCTTTCAGGAGAAACAAATCTCCTGTGAACATTTGGAAGAAGGTACCTCTTGCTTAATGGCCCCCAGAGAAAGCCAAACAGCCAGTCTGCAAAATAATAAGAATGAAGGGGGGCTCAGCATTTTTCATGGCAAGTTGAACTTTCTGCCTTCTACTCTTCACACCAAACTTCCTGTCTTTTCCAAAGTAGCAATAGCACTACAGCACTTACTTAGATTTATATACCGTTCCATCATGCTTTACAGCACTCTCTGGGCACTTTACAATATTGCCCCCCCCCCCCCACAATCTGGGTCCACATTTTACTGATCTTGGAAGGATGGAAGGCTGAGTCAACCTTGGGACCCATCAGGATCAAACTCCAGAGTCACTCTGTGATGCTGCATTCTAACCCCTGTGCCACCACAGATTCTAAGGGTTAGTTCACTAGCAATGTAGGATTCAAAGAACAGGACTGGAATGAAACTTGGCTATATTATAAGTTCTGCAAGAAATAGTTCTTGGGCTTTATTTAATCCCCAAAGGAGACTCTGAGTCCTGAAGCAACAAGTGAGCCCTGGGAGAGACTTCCGGAATGGAGACACACTCATCCCTCTTCATCAGCAAAGCCTGGCTTGAATGTTGACTCCTCCAGGTCTCAAGGTGTTTCCCCTTCATGGCTCCACAGGCAAAAGAGGTTAATGACCACCATCTTTGCAGTGAAAGAGAGCTCTTTCCCTGTTGAACAATGTATGACAGGAAGGAGCTTGAGGCAAATATTTATAATAGTTCCAAATGGAAAGCAGAGCACAAAGAGAGACTGACAGGCACTTGTCGTCAGGAACACCAAACTGGAATCAGAACGGTGGAAGAAGGGTGATTGCTTAAGGCAGGTTGGGAAACTGGGTTTTGTGAAACTGTGTTGCTCCAGAAGGAAGGCATTGAGGTGTGTAATTATACCCCAGTGAGAGAAAGGCCTTGAGGGCAGTGGGAATAACTGGAATTGGATCACAACAAGCTTGTTTTTCTGGTGACATGGTTTGGGACGAGGGTCACAACTGTTGTGAGACCATTTGTTCATTTCTCCTTCCCCATATTCTCAACTTTAGGCCTCTCCAGTGGATGGATTGGTGATCTTTTCAGCATGAGGGACTCTTGTTAATGTTGTGGTTCGTTGGCAGCCTGTGCAGACGGCAGCGGAATGGACAGTGGGAAAATACGGGACCAGTCCGGGAGTCTGGGGGGGACTCGGATGAGGGTCCTGCATCCAATGCAGAGATGGGGCCAGGACCATCTGGGAGTGGGGGGCTGACTCTGGAGCCTCCGGAGTCTGGAAGCAGCAAGGCAGAGGAACAAAGGGAGCCTGTTCCCAGTGTGCATATGTACAGAGCTGCTAGAAGGCAAGAACAATTGAGACAAAAGGGGCAACTTGGGAGTATGGCTTGGAGGTGATTGCCCCTCCTCTAAGGTATAAAGGAAGTGCAGAGGTAGAGAAACCTTTGCAGGAAGCAAAGTCGTTCACTTTGTTCAGATTCAACCTTGAAGCTCTGCATGGACTTTGTACTTTGGTTAGTTTTTTTAATAGTTCATTTGGCACATTAGTTGTTGGCAGCAATTCAAAGGAGATAAAGGTGGGTGCTTATCTCAAGGGACTGCTTGGGACTCATGACAGGCTGGGAATGAATATAATTCCCAGCATTGAAATAAACAAGAGTTGTTTGGACTAAGCGTGTGCTTAATTACAGCCTCAGGAATCCTTAGTCAGAAAAGTTAAATGCCAAAATATGAGACACATGTGGGCAAGGTTTTCAGATCCTGCTCGGAAGTATTGTGGTGGCTCCAATCTAGATACAGATTAGATAGAGATGTCCAACCCTCTGCCCAAGCAGACCCTTCACCGTTTTTGACAGATGGCAGTCCAGTCTCTTCTTGAAAGCTTCCAGTGATCTACTAGATCATGTCCAAAAGTGCCATTGATTGGCACATCTGGCAGGCAGCTGCATACCTGAGGGTTGTAGAAGAAAGAGGAGAAGCAGAGGATGTGTGGAGAATGAGAAGAGTCAGGCTTTCTCCACTGCTTGCCCGCACTTGCTCCTCGTGACACCATCCAGGCTTGAAAGTGATCTGTATTGATCTCTGCCTGGGCCAGTTGGGGCCTCTCTCAAATGTCCTTGAAGAGGAACAAACCAGTGAGGCCAAAAATGAGCCTTTTGCTCTGCTGGGAGCAGGCAAGCTGTGATCCCTTGTGGGGAAGATAAACCAGGCCCAGATTTGGTTTCAATCTTCTCCCCTCAAGTTGTCTTTTGGTCATGTTGGCCAGGAAACAGGATATTTCGAATGACTGCAGTGGTGACTCAGTAGCTAAGACGCTGAGCTTGTTGATTAGAAAGGTCGGCCGTTTGGCGGTTTGAATCCCTAGCGCCGTGTAGCAGAGTGAGCTCCTGTTTCTTGTCCCAGTAGCTTCAGCTTACCTAGCAGTTCAAAAACATGTGAAAAATGCAAGTAGAAAAATAGGGACCACCTTTGGTGGGAGGGGAACAGCGTTCCATGAGCCTTCAAAGGCGTTTAGTCCTGCTGGCCACATGACCACGGAGACGTCTTCGGACAGCGCTGGCTCTTGGCTTTGTAATGGAGAGGAGCATTGCTCACTAGAGCTGGAAATGACTAGCAAGGATGTGCAAGGGGAACCTTTACCTCCTTTTTAACCCAAGATTGGGCCTCATCAAACACTCGGCATTGCTCATCCCAAAGTAACCACTGCCCTGTTTGAAATGGGTCTTTCACAGATGTGGCTGAATTATCACCACCATTCCTTAACTTTGAAAATTATCTGCCCCAGCTTAAAGATGGAGAGATTTAAACACCAGAAGCAACCACTGCAGCTGAATAGTAATGAATAAGAACGCGGACAAGGGTCAATGCAACAGATTTAAATACATATATGGGAAGACTGCCAAGAATCTCTTTCAAACTCTAATGAACCACTTTTTATTCTTTTGTACCTGAAGGTATTGTCTGAGAGATAAATCCGAAAAAAGGAAGTTAAATCCAACCTAAAAGCTTAATGAAAACCTGCCAACCAAAATTGGGGTCTCTGGGGAATGGAGCCAAGGGAGGTAATGTTATCTGCACCTGACCTGGAGATGAGGAGATGTGGGGAATTAAGCTGCTTGTGGCATGAAAGATTAGCAAGGAATTCCTTCCAATGATGGAAAACTTCTATTTCACCCTCACACTCAGCTCTCATTGCTCTTCAATCAGTGGAACATGAATAAAGCACAAGAGCAAAACATTTTGCATCTTAACAGAATATCAGAGCTAGAAGGGACCTTGGAGGTCTTCTAGTCCATCCCCCCTGCTCAAGCGGGAGACCCTGTACCATGGCTGTCCAGTCTTTTCTTAAAAACCTCCAGTGACGAAGCACCCATAACTTTTGAAGGCAAGCTGTTCCATAGTTTAATTGTTCTCACTGTCAGGAAATGTCTCCTTAGTTCTAGGTTGCTTCTCTCAATGATTAGTTTCCATCCGTTGCTTCTTGTCCTGCCTTCTAGTGCTTTGGAGAATAGCTTGACTCCCTCTTCTTTGGGGCAGCCCCTGAGATATTGGAACACTGCTATCATATTTTCCCTCGTCCTTCTCTTCACTAGACTAGACATCCCCAATTCCTCCAACCGCTCTTCGAATAAGTGGTGGGACTCATCTCCAGGGGGGGGATGAGTCTGTCTACCAAGATGAGGTAGACCAATGGTTGCTTTTGTGGTGTGGAGACAATAACTTGGTCCTCAATACCAATAAGACCAAGGAGCTTATAGTGGATTATAGAAGGAACAGATCAGACATCCAGGCCAGCCCTTGCTTATCAGGGAGACCAATGAAGCAGTAGCCAGTTTTAAGTTTCTGGGTGTTACCCTAAAAGAGGACCTTACCTGGGGGCTCACATTGCACAGCCTGGTCAAAAGGGCCAGCAGAGATAATACTACCTGAGGCTTCTCAGAAAACAACAACTGAAGAAAAACAACTGGTGACCTTCTACGCTGCACATAGAGAGTATCTTAACTTACTGCACCTTTCTATCAGGGTGGTAATTCAAATTTTTTAACAACTGGTTCTATGGGTGTGGGTCCATGCTTTTGGCTGGGCATGGCCAACTCAACATCACTCACAGATCAAGGCACGCATCTCCTCACTGGCTCTCATGACTGGGGATGCTGCAACAGTCATAAGTGTGAAAAATGGTCATAAGTCACTTTTTTTCAGTGCCATTGTAACTTTGAATGGTCACTTCACACAAGCAAAGTCCCAGCAAAGGAGGGAAAATACTCCAGGGAAGTTACAGAGACAGGAAGTCTAGTCCTGCCAAGAATGCAAATAAGGGTCAACAGAGAGGCAGTTTCTGTAAGCAACCCCAGAATGTTTCCTTCCTGCGCTTCTTGACAGGATTAGCCCTGTAATTTCTTCTCACAACCGGTTCTCCAAACTGCTTAGAATGTTAACAACCGGTTCTAGCGAATAGATGCGAACTGGGTAGAATCATCCCTGCTCTGTATGGTTTGCACAGTGGCAGGTAGGAAAGCGCTCCAGAGAGTGAACGTCATTGCCAGAAGATCATGGGTTGCCCTCTCCCTCTTTGGAAGAGCTTTATAGCTCCTGCTGCCTTAAGAAAGTTCAAAAATTCCCAAAGATCCATCTCATCCTGGGCTCCCTTTTTTTTTTTTTAAACTATACCATCTGCCAGACAGTACAGGATAATAATAAAAACAAGGACAAATAGGCTGAAAATAGCTTCTATCCAGGGCAGTAGCTCTTTTAAATTCAGCTGAATAGTGCAGTGTTGGTATGTTGTCAGGGGTTTTCAGTTCTAATGTGTGGAGGTGAAGGATGTGCGTTTGTATTTATCATGGTCATGATGTGCACTGAAGATGGTGTTTGATTTTGTTGTATGAGGTGCAGTGACAATAAACTAAACTTTTATTGTCTTATTATTATTTTCATTATTTATTATTATTATTTTCATGGTCATGATGTGCACTGAAGATGGTGTTTGATTTTGTTGTATGAGCTGCAATGACAATAAACTAAACTACACTAAACTAAAACATATGTTTTAGCCCCCAGCCCCTGAATCATCTTTGTTGCTTTTCTCTGTACCCTTTCCAGAGTGTCTACAGCTTTTGTATCATGTGGTATCCAAAACTGGCAGATTAAACCCTAGACTGTCTATTTGCTGGTGGGGAAGTCTAGTCCACATCTACCTCTTTAAACCCCAGTCTGCCTACAACTCTAGAGCTGGGTCATTAATTTGCCAGTAAAAAGCTGATTATAAAGATAAAGAGCTATTGATATGGCAATGAAGCCAAAGAGGTATTTGAACCAGCGCTTCGGATGCCAAAATTCTTTACTCATAACCCCATCTCTGCAAAAATTTGCATGGAAAAAGAAAATCACACCTAAGAATATTTAGATCATATTTTAATACATATTTAATAATGTTTCCACTTTCAAAACACATATTTAAATGCACATTAGGTTATGCATGCACAGCAGGGTTTGCTATTTGGGCAAGTTATGGTCTGCATATTAATTCAAGAAGTGCAAATCAGAATATATTGCGTGACATTGGGCCAGGATGGGACCACTCCAATGTCCTTTCTGGAGCCTGCAGAGAAACAGAATGGACGCTGAACATCTGTGAGCACAGACAGAGCATTTATGATTCCTAGCTTGAAAGAGGAACTTTGGCATCCAAGAATCAAAGATGTCATATATTTTTTTAATCTTGCATCCATAATCAGACATTTCTGCAACTGAGTCCAGACATTTAGAGAATGATAGAATATGGTAGACAAAGGTGGTTGAAATCCTTGGTAATAGTTTGAGAAGCAGCCAAAAGCCACATTTTTATTAAAAAACTGGTCTAATGTCTTCTTAAATTAACTTTTTTTCTCCTCAACTTCCAAACAGGCTTGCTTGTTGGTGCCAACATAATCATATTCACATTTGTCTTTCATAGTCTTTGGGGGCTCTGCTTTTTCATTACAAATTTCTTCACCAATTTTTTTAATCTTTCTTTTTGTCGGCTGGCATTATTTTGAGGATGACATTTTCCCAAAGATTAGAAATGAGAATCTGGCAAGGAATGGGTTGGGTTTTTTTGCAAGTGTCAAGGTCACTGAATAATTACAGTTTCACTCCACAAAGGAAAATAAATACCTTGGGGCCTCACCTTTAAGAAGGTATTTTGCAAACAACACCCCAAAGGGTTGCAAATTTAAAATCTTGCATTGATTGTAGATTGGGGAAATGAGTCTTGTTATGGAAGAAGAGGTTCCTCTTTCATACCTAATTATCTCTGATAAGTTTGCACCCTTGTGAACTGGAGATGTAAATTGTTGAGGATTTATAGCTTTGTGTAATAACCAGGAGGTGATAATTTGGCAGATGAGCAGGGATGGAGAAAATGTTTCAGGAACGAAACGAGAACAGAGTGAGAGGAATATCTGCTGTCCAATATTGGCTCACACCACACTGTTCAATCATGGTTTGCTTAGCTATAGTTTATCAGATAAACTACAGTGGCGGGTGTTCCCAATAGCATGTTAGGTGATTAATCATGGTTTGCATGACACAGGGGCTGAGTTTGTACATCATAAAAAGCTAAATCCCAGCAACTATTAATCCATCAAAATATACATTATTTTCAAAAGCAGACCATAAACCTAACCCTTAAAAGCAATTCCAGAAATAGAGATGCACAAGTATTACATATTAACTTTCATTTTTAAATTGCTTTCCTCATTTGCTGAGTGTTTAGCTTTGATCACTTGGCATTTGGGTTTGACTACAACTCCCATCATTCTCAGTAAAACTTAATTTCTATCATAAAGTAATAATAATGATACAGTAATGAACACTACCCATCTCCCAACTACTGGGCAATTATTATGGATGGAAACAAGTCATAACATCGTCAATGTTTATTACAGTCAAAGACCAGAGACTATCTAATAATGAATATTTTGACTAGATGTATCATAATGATAAGATGATAAATGATAAGGCAAGATGATAAGATAGATAAGAAGATGATAAGATGATAAGAGAAGAGAGAATTGAAGCTTATTGTCAATTTTTTCTGTGAATACATTGGCACATATTAAAAAATGAAGTTCTGATACACACCCATGCACATACATACGATACACACACACAAAACGTATGTGTATCTGTATATATATATACACACACACACACACATATATAAATCACAGTCCATTTTGAATGCATAGTTGAAAAAAAGTCTTGAGAATCCACAAGGTCGATACTAGATGGTACAAAGAATCTAGAGATGTTCTTCTTTGGATACCCCGAAGCCCCCTCCCAAAAGGTAACAAGGACAACGACTCAAGGAGAGGATGTATAGCATCCCAGTCTATACTGGGGACCCTGCTGAAGCATCGCTTCTATGCCATGCCCTGAATGTGACTGAACATTGGGGCAGAAAAATTTGCAAGCTTCCCAGTTGTTCTCTGAGGCTTTGCTGATCTAGCAGTGCTTCCTCAGTTCTCCAAGCCCCTGCCTGAAATTTGCAAAACCCTTTCCGAGAGCCAAAGCATGAATCAGCCCATCAGCAATTCCAATGCATACCTTGTGAAAACCCAAACTTCAGGCAGTTGTAAGCAAACAAGCTACAGGCAGCAGATATTAATTTTTGTAGATGTACAATGGCTGTGGAAGAACATTAGCCTGGGGGGGGGGGAGAAATNGGGGGGGGGGGAGAAATCAGTGCAGACACTGAACAAAAAGGGGAATATGCATTTGGAGAAGGAAATATACCAGCTGGGGATACATAAAGCAATGAAAATCCCCTCGGATATTTTTTCAAGGGGGAAAAAATATCATTATTTAATGTTTAGAGGTAGCAGCCTAGCTCTCTTCTTGCCTCTTAGCGAGGGGAAAGTAATTCATGGGTGTTCCTGAGAATATTCATCAAGATGCCAAGGAAACTGGCTTGGTGCTTCTGGTTCTTGTTTACTTGGCAAATACAGCAAGAGCAGCGCTGAGAACCAAGGACCCTTCGTGAAAAAAGCAGCCTTAGATTAAAAAGTGGCTCCAATTTTACAAACCTGTCTGTTGTCAAGGGACCTTGGCTTCAACACACAGTGACAGCAACCTGGCCATCAGGAAATGTCCCCCTGTTTATCTCTATGAAAGAAAGCCGGGAAGGTAGTTGGGTGGTTGGTGTGTCCCAGGGTTAATTTAATCTGTGTTTGTATTTCCAGGATTCGCTTGGAGTCTCAGTGACTCTCACCTCCCCTAAAGGTTCCTTCACTCTCCCCCTGCAAGTCAAAAGCATCTGCAGGAGGAAAAAAATGCAGAGGCCGATTGTTGGGCCTTTTGCTGCCCTTAATGCAAGACTCAGCTATTTAATGATACAGTACCTTCACACCTGACAGTTTCCTCGCCCTTTCAGGATCATTCAAAGGAATCTTTTGCTAGACAACTGTTACTGCTTCTGCGCGCTCTCGCTCTCTCTTTCTGTGTGTGTGTAAGTGTACACTTGTGTGCTCAAGTATTGGTGAAGAAGGTCTAAATAGTTCAGGATTTTCCAATCTTGGCAATTTCCAGGTAAATGGACTTCAACTCCCAGAATTCCATAGCAAGCACAGCCATTACTGAGAATTCTGGGAATCGAAGTCCAATCGAAGTTCAATTTGTGAGGTGGGGAAACTCTGAAATAGACCAATCCGTTACTCAAAGCCAAGTAAGAGGATAAACAGTTTATTTGCTATATTTAGTATGAAGCAGAGGTGGGAACACTCATTGTGTCTCACCAATACAGATTTTGAGATCTCCAGTTCTAGAATTTCTTTTCTTGGACTTAGTATTTTTATAGCACAACCCTAACTGCCTGTCAGGTGGGGCTCCATTCAAAATCCAAGAAAGAAAACCTTAGATTCCATGGTTATAGAGAAAGGACTTTTACTGAAAATTGATGTGGTAGCATCAGAAGAAATACGAGATCTGAAGCAATAGGCGTGAAAATCACATATAGAAAGTTACCCCATTTTCCCAACCCCCATAGTTCAAACTGGCCATCCAATCTGGGATATGTATAATGTCATGTGGGTGCATTGTCAGATGGTGTTTCAGACATCTGGTATGCCAGGACGGTTGACCTAGGCAGATAAGGGGTACATCTGGACAGTAAGCAAGTAAGCATGGTCAAGAAAACATCCCAACTTTTACATTTCACCAACTTAAACCTCCTGAATTCTTCCCTCCCTGAAGTCCAATTATTCTTCCCTCCCCCCTGTTTCTATGGCAGCCACAAAGATAAGCAGAAGGATTCTTGGAGGCTGACAGCCCAATGTAACTCTGGGGACAAAATGTCCCAAAGCATCAGGGCCACCACAAAGAAAGTCCTGGCTCTGAGTTCTAAGTTCCTTCATCTCTTGGTGGTTGGAACTATAAGCAGTAATTTGACGATCTCATATCATGGGGAGAAGCTTTGTGAAGGTTCAAGCACTACAATGTGGCACTGTGTGGGTTGTGGTTTGCTTATTTTATGTCCTAGCATGTGATGTGAACCCAGCTGTTTGGCATGTCAGCGTAACACACCAGTCTAGGAAAGGCCCAACTTATTCAAGGGTTCAATCCGATGTACGCAGCGTCTCTTGTCCGTTGATTTTTGCGGGGTTCCTCTGAAGGGGTGGCGCGAAATCGATTTGGAGGCAGGCCAACAAGATTGAATTGCTTTGCTTCTTTCAAACCTGAATGCTTTTCAACATGCCAATGAACGGAGGGGAGGGAAAGGGGAAACAGAATGAGGAGAATGCCTGCAGAGATGGTGACAGCCTGGAAACCATCAAGGTCCCTGCTGCAGGTGCTCGAGAAAGAGACGGACTGTTCTCATAACAAAAGAACATCTCATAATTGGACAATGTGATCATCTCGGAGTGACAAGAAGGAGAAGGTGTTGTTTAACTGGGCAAGCCTTTGCATAGGAGCTGGTTTTGTTTCTTCAGGACCAACATGGTGCATCCAATAAAGTTTTACTTTTGGGAATTCAATTCTCCCGAGACACTTCACTCCCCCTCTGCCCGTTTTTAATAGTGTGGTGACAGGCAGGGCTATCTGTGCGAAGGAGGGGATGAATTGGTGGTGGAAATTGGTCAAGTTGCTTTCTAGTCCAAGGGGCTTCCCACTCCAGAATGGACTTTTCTGTCACCACAGTTCAACAGGGCAGGCTGGGCTCAGGAATTGAGCCACCGCGGATTTGCCCAAGTTCTAAGCAACGCTGAAATCTGCAGAAAGGCAGCTGGTCTAGTCATGCCGAAATTGGTTCAAAGGGATACTAAATTTGGGAACCTTAATGAGGAGTTTCTGGCTTTTGAATTACACCACCTCAAACACTAACCATGGGAAGTTATCAGCCAATTTGATCTGGCCACAGATTCCCCAGTAGATTTACCTCCAGAAGTATTTTTCTGCTTCCGACAACTTCATTTTAACTCAGGCTCTGGCAAAAAGCCAATGGTGAAAAAAATTCGATGAAAACTGTAGTCTAATTGTCATCTGGGCCGGCTTCCCTGAGGGTGTGTTCAACAGCCTTTTGTGTTGAAAGATGATAGTTAACTGATGTAAGCTTCGTGTTACTATATTCTCTCTCTGTCTCTCTTTCTGTTTTTCTTTCTCTCTGTGTATTTCTCTCTCTGTGTCTCTGTCTTCTCTGTCTCTGTGTTTCTCTCTCCTCTGTGTGTGTTTTTCTCTCTCTCTCACATACACACCACACACACACACACAAGCACAGAGAGAGTTTTTGTTTGCTGAAGCCTCTGGCTAAATCTGTTTGTTTTTTCAAGGATGGAGGAAGAGGAACGGTTAGTACAAGAACAGCCATCAGTCTCTAACAGCCCCCCTCACCCCCCCCCATGCCCTCTGCAGTCAAAATCCTGGGATATGAGAAGCTGCGCAGTAGGAGCGACAGAATGGAGCCCCCCTGGATAACAACCAAGAGTGGCTCATAAGAGTGTTGACTTGCCACACAGCAAAGAACTGTGATAGCAAAACATGAACCTGGCATACAGGATTGGACAGTGCCTATCCCATGCCCAAGTGCACCCATCAGGCTAAGCGAGCATTTCCAAATCTGGTATTGAGCCGAGCCCTGGTTTCCCCACTCAGTGCTAAATGAGCACCGTGTCAAAATTAAGCCGGGCGCAGCATGGCCAAATTTATTAACTGCCTCCTCTCAACGGCCGTCAGGGAACCTGAGAACCAGCAATGATGCTCAAGGGAGCTGTGATCGAAGTCCCCCCCCCCCCGCCAGGGGGGTTNCCCCCCCCCCCCGGCCAGGGGGGTTGTGCGTTGTAATGAGTCTTTTGATTGCATATAACATGTTGCAGCCTTCTTTCTCTTTCCTAGCTCTCTCTACTGATTACCAATCTCTGTTTAAGGAAGTGCTGAGATGGGTGAGGAGCTCTGTAATCATTTCTCATTTCCTAGACATGTTCTTCTCCTCTCCCTCCCCCAGATTCCTTTCCAAGAGGGTTTTATTCTGAGGAGACCAATTTCACAACTAGTTCCATTTAGCGATAGGTTGATCTACTGACTTTTTCAGCACCTTTCTAATTTCTGGTACATAGGTGCAGCTCATACCAGGAACCGCTGATCTTTGGAAAACGTTTTAAAAAGCATAAACTAACATTTCAGTTTGGCAGGCATGCGTCAGCTCAGGTTGAGAATTCCTCTGGTGAGGATTAGGAACAACTGGAAGAAAAGGAGGGAAAATTCTTCCAGAAGTAAATTGGAGCTCACTGGTTCTTACCGTGCATTTGTTGATTTACAACAAGGATAGAACAATCTAAAAATAAATCTGCTTTCCCTTTGGATAATCACCTTAATATTCTCATTAGCAACTCAACTTTATCCCGAGCCAGTCATCTTTGAATTCCCAATGTGAGCAATTTTAAAACCTTGCTATAGGTGAGAAAAAAGGAAACAGAAATAGAACTTCATAGATGGAAAGGCAGTTGGAGGTCATCTAATCCAACCCCCTGCTCTAGCAGGAGACACCACTTCAGACAAATGCTTAACCAATCTCTTCTTAAAAAACCTCCCATGATGGAGCATCCACAACTTCTGGAGGCACCTTGTTCTACTGATTTATTGTTCTCACTGTTAGGAAATTTCTCCTCAGTTCTAGGTTGGTTCTGTCCTTGATAAGTTTCCATCCATTGCTTCTTGTCCTGCCTTTAGGTGCTTTGGAGAATAAGTTGATCTCCCTCTTCTTTGGGGCAGCCCCTGAGATATTGGAAGGTTGCTATCATGTCCCCCCTGATCCTTCTTGTCATCAAACTAGACATACCCAATTCCAGCAATCATTCTTCACATGTTTTAACCTCTATAATCATCTTTGTCGCTCTTCTCTGCACTCTTTCCAGAATCTCAATGTCTTTTTGAGGTGTGCTTTTTCTTGTTTCTTCTCCTGGATGGATGGTCCAGGCTCCCGCTTCTCCTGCAGAGCAAATGTGACAGATTGGTTCCCTAATAACAAGGGGGAAAGATTTGCATTGCAGGGCAGTCAAGTTCGGGATTTATTATGTGAGATAAAGCAGATGTTTATCCACATTTGCTGAGCTAATTACACAAGAAGAACTCGCCTTCCTGGTGGGTATAGAAAGGGATTGTCATAAGCTCTTGATTAGATAAAACTGGCACTCTGGAGCAAAGGCAGAATGCAGCAATTATTTCTGGGAGAATGGAAAGTTTAGATAAATGAAATTGGATTTCCCCCGCCTCCTGTTTTTAATTATTTGGGGATCAAACCTTCTCAATTTTCTGAACCAGTTTGGTTGGACAGGGACCTTCTTCACACATCCCTTGGGTGACTTGCTTCAACTTGCTCTTCCTTAGGGCCCGGTCCCACTGCACTTATGGATGCAAAGAGGATGTAAAACGTTAAAAAAAAGCTTGCCATCCGTTGGAAACGCTCGATCATCCATTTGTGTACTCATTGCATACGTGTTTCATACGCTCTATCCTTTTGAGCATCCGTCCACTGCCGATTTCATCGCGCGAAGAATTTTTTTGAGCTGCAACAAACTTTGTGACGGATGACACTCCGCCATGTACGATGTAAATCCACAACATACAAGCAACAAACGTTCTATGTCCGTTATCATCCGTTAAACGTCCGCTGTATCCTCTCTGCATCCTCTGGCCATTTCTCAACTCACATCCGCTGCAGCTGAAAACGGAAAGAGGGAGAACAAAAGGTACACGGAACGTCCACACAGCGTTAGTAGCACGGAAATAGAAAGGATGCGCAGGGAACGGTTGCATCCGATATACATCCGCGCGGCATCCCCTTTTCTTTCCTTTAGGCGTACATGATGCCATCCGCTTCATCCGCTATTTGTCCGCTTTGCAATTATCCCCCGGAGCCCCTTGGAGGTATCATCCGCTTTCATCCGCTTGGCTTCCGATGAATATCCGTTTAACATCCCCGCTACATACTACCCACGTCCATTCTTTTCCGTTCTTTTCTGTTCTGTTTATGCAAATTTTGTCACTTTTTGAAGCGGATGACAACAGATGGAGCTCACCCCCGAAATTTTGCTCGTCCGCTGTGTCCTTTATGCATACGTTTTGCATCCGTCGGCCAGTGGGACCGGGCCTTAAATTACTCTGTGCTGGTTTGGGGATTTGGAGAGCTCTGATCCCATCCTTGTGAAGGTTCCAATGCAGCGAAAGAAATTCAGTTGTGCTCCTTGTGTTTTGTTCTCAAGATCAGAGAGTAGAAACATAAAGCTTCAGTAAACCTTCTGACCTTCTACGCTCGCCTTCAGGCTTTTCTGCCCACAGTTGCTTCATCCTGGGCTGAGAGCAGAAATGAAGCTTAAGAAATTGTTGTTGAGATTGAAATCAATTTTTCAGCTTTGTTCTCTCCAGAGGATGGCTGCCCCAAACCCCTGGAAAATGGGTTCCTTTGCTACTTTAACCCTCCCAGCTATGGGGGAAAAGGAAAGGACAATTATTTTTTTCCATGGGATGATTCTTGTGGGACATTCCTTTGGTATGAATCCCCCACCATTGATCCCTTCTGTGTATCTGACACCATCCCATCTGGGCTAGTGGGCCAGGAGAAAAACCAAGTTACTGGGTTTTTTTCCCCTGAGGCTTGCACTGGAAGGGGAAACTGACAGAACTCTTGTCAATTTCACTCTGGAAGAAGTTTTCATTTCATTAATCTACCAGTGAACCTGTTTTAAAATAAAATCCATTGGCTCACCAGTCTTCTCTGAGTATCCATTTTCCCTAACTTTTGGTACAGCCATGGCATATGCTAGGGGGTCTCCAAACTTGCCAACTTTAAGACTTGTAGACTCCTAGAATTCCTGGCTATCTGAGGAATTCTGGGAGTTGAAGTCCACAAGTCTTAACATTTGGAGTCCTCTGGCATATGGGAGCAGTGAAATAGTGCTTCAGGGCCTCTCTGTTCAGAAATATAGAAGAAAACGGACTTCTGGTTAACAAAACAGATAGGAATCCAGTATCTTCTTCCATCTGATTCTCACAGATCTATTTGGCACTGCCTAATTCTGATTTAATCAAATTTTGATGAACAAAACATCAACATTTGAAACATGATACCGGAGTATCAACAACTTATTTCAGTTGGTTTCTTAAAAAGAAAAACAATTTGGTCTCTCAGTTGCATAATTTTATTGATGTCAACAAATTGTAATCAGCAAAGAAGAGCTGTCATTAAACTGTCCTGTGCATACCTACATGCAGTCAACAAAACTGACATGATAACATTGCTACAATTACATTGCATAGAGAATGAATCTTGTTCACTCTCAGCTGCTCCTTAAGGGATTCTTTTACAAAGAGGAAGAGGAGAGGATAATTACAAAATGAATGTCTATTTCACCCCACAAATGCTGAGCAGCAGCATAATAACTTCTCTTAGAAGATGTCATTTCCTCTTTCAATTGTTGCTAAATATAAATACATTAGTTATGATTCCAAATTTATAGGCCAGTCCTGTTTAATAGTTGTAAAACATGAAGTATTTACCAAGATGCCTTGGATTAAAAAAAAAAAACATTTGAAATGTCACTTACTATAACATTTAACATTTGGGAGTTAGTGATTCTAACTAGTGTAACCTTGGCTAAATTTTATGTACAGCTGCCTTTCAGTCTCCAGGGAAGGACTGAAGTTACAACATACTCAAGATTTGCCCAATGTCTTTTTATCCACTGCCATTTAACAAGACTTGTTCCCAAGTGATGCTGGGCTGTGTAGTTTTGAGTACAGTTAAAACCACTGTAGTTGGAGGCATAGTTGTTTGATGAAAAGTTGTTGGGTGTTCTAGGATTGAATTCAAAACATCTGGAATAATAACTGGAATACGAGACCAGTTCCCTTCAGCTGTATTAAGATTAAGTAGACAACTGTGAACGGAAAACAATCATAGAAAACACATTAGAAATTCGGAGTTGGTTGAAGATTTTTCCTGGATGTTATCCCAAGTTTATAATGAAGTGCATCTCAGGCATATTAAAATGCTCTGGGTGATTTTGTAATCAATTAGCATTCAGTATTTTATTAATTCTTTGTTAGAATATAAACTGTATCCTGCTGAATGGAACTCCTGAACCAATTGAACCTAGCAGCTGTTTTCCCAGGGGTCAACCAATTGCTGAACGAAGCCCACCTGTTTCTCTCAGCATGTGACCTTGAGAGGCGGTCCCACTGCCTTTAGGACAGGGGTCTCCAACCTTGGCAACTTTAGGACTTGTGGACTTCAACTCCAAGAGAGGAATTCTGGGAGTTGAAGTCCACAAATCTTAAAGTTGCCAAGATTGGAGACCCCTGCCCTAGGACAGTGTTTTTCAACCTTGGCAACTCAAAGATGGGTGGACTTCAACTCCCAGAATTCCCCAGCCATCATTGCTGCTGGGAGATTCTCGGAGTTGAAGTCCACCCTTCTTCAGGTTGCCGAGGTTGAAAAACACTGCTCTAAACTAACAGCTACAGGGTTTCCAGGTCTTCCATGATTTGTCCCAACTCCTGTTCGCAAACTCCAAGGTTGAATTACATACATTGTGCAAAACATATAAATCCTGCTGTTATTTCAAGTCTGTATATGGGGAAGCATGATTTTAAACCTGTCTGTCAAATGGGATTGACTTCAGGGAGCTGCTCTCAGTAGGATAGCAAGAAACCATTTAAGATAGGAAGATAGTTCATAAATCACATTCAGCCACGATTTGTTTAACTGAGAATTATTCAGTAATCAGAATTGACTAGATATATCCATCATGGCTGACAAGCCAAAGTACCTTGGGTTTTCACCACACATGCCTGGAAGCTGTAGTCAGCATAGGAAGGTTTAGCATCAGCCAAATCAAGGTTTATCCGGTTTTGATAACCTCCCACTGTGGGGAAGCTTGAACTCTTGATTTTTTTCTCAAGAGACCAAAGGTTTGACATGATGTCCTCACTGTTCTCTTCTGACTCTGATTCTCTGACAGTGGAAGCAATCTTCCTATCCCACTCACAGCAGGTTTTGTGATTCTTCCAGGGTTTGAACCAAACCCAGTCAAAGTTCCAATAACCCTTTTGCTGTTTAGTCCAAACAAACAACGATTAAAGTCCTTAAACATGGACTTCTTCTGCTACAGATGAAGGCAACCCACTCAGTGGTGTAAACCATGCCAACCCACAGGTCTGAAAATAATTGATAAGCAGTCAACAAGGATTTTACAAAAATGATTAGAAAAAGAAGTATGCAAATCAAGGTGTCAGCCCTGAAGCTGTATTGGAGCATCTTCAGGGCTGCTACAACCAGGCCAGCTGAAGCTGTGGGAATGGAAGGGGGGAGTAGAGATAGCTGGGGTTATGTAACCATAATAATAATATTCTATCCCCTGAGGACCAAGGTTGTTCTCACAGGTGGTGAGAAGGCATGGAATGAATCTAACTGAATTGGGACTGTGTGGAGTTTCCCATCATTTAGTTTGGATGGGAAAAACTCTCAATGTTGGGTTTTTATCAGCTGTGCCAGTATGATGTTCCTAATAAATTCTTATGCAGATGATACCACTCTAATGGCAGATGTGAAGAGGAACTAAAGAGCCTCTTGATGCGGGTGAAGAAGGAGAGTGCAAACGTTGGCTTGAAACTCAACATTAAGAAAACTAAGATCATGGTATCCAGCCCTCTCAGTTCCTGGCAAATAGATGGGGAAGAAATGGAGGTAGTGACAGATTTTCTTTTCCTGGGCTCCAAGATCACTGCAGATGGAGACTGCAGCCAAGAAATTAAGAGACGTTTGCTCCTGGGGAGGAAAGCTAAATCTAATCTAGATTAGATTTAATCTAAATCAAATCCAGACAGCATATTAAAAAGCAGAGATCTCACCCTCCCAACAAAAGTGCGTAGAGTCAAGGCTGTGGTTTTCCCAGTTGCAATGTATGGCTGTGAAGGTAGAACCACAAGGAAGGCTGAGTGCCAAAGAATGGAGGCCTCTGAACTCTGGGGCTGGAGAGTCCCTTGCACTGCCAGGTGATCAAACCGGTCAGTCCTAGAGGGGATCAACCCTGACTGCTCTTTAGAAGGCCAGATCCCGAAGATGAAACTCAAAGACTTTGGCCACCTAGGGAGAAGGAAGGAATCACTGAAGAAGAAGAGCCGAATGCTGGGAACAACTGAGAGCAAAAGAAGAAGGGGATGGCAGAGAAGGCGGTGGCTGGATGGAGTCACTGAACCAGTCAGTGTGAGCTTAAATGGACTCCAGAAGATGGTAGAGGACATGAAGGCTTGGAGGAACATTGTCCATGGAGTCGTGATGGGTCAGACACAACTTTGCAACTAACACCAACAACAACAAAAACAAATTCTTATTTTGAGGAAACTCCAGGCCTCAGAGTCTTGATCGCGTTGAGTCTGTTATTTGGAACCCTGACAGAAGAGTCTTTTGAGACAGTGACTATGTTTTGAGCAAAAAGATAGCTATTTCTTCATCTCCCAGAGCCCTAAATCTGCCGGAGACTATTGTTTTGCAGTGTCCTCACAAGGAGCAACTATATGGAACATTAGTGACTGATCTCAGTTCCTCTCCTTATCCAGAGAGGAATTATGAAAACATCCAGTTTACTTGCTGGCTTTTCATCCTGCTGAGTTGTCTAAATGCAGAATTGTCTTCAACTGGCCATTTCTCCACACACACACACACACACAAAAAAAAATTGCTGAAGTTTAGAGCAATATCTTCCTTAGTTGTCATCTCTGCTCAAGGACAGCAGGAAGCAAGTTGAAAGGCTTCAAATTGATCAACCTTACTCACCATCTTCACAAGGCAAGGGCTAGGATTTAATTAAATTCAGTTATTTTTCTCCTGCAATTAATTGCGCAAAGCAATGGGAACTACAAGAATACACAAACAGATTTTTATATTCCCACAAAGAAAACAGGAGCCCTTTTTGCTGAGAACTTGTTGGTGTTTGGTCCCCATTAATTACTAGAAGAATGGAAGGTCTCCAATAGAACATATGCTGAACATCTGCATGAAGGGCAAAACGAAAACTCACAACGCCATTTGGAGGATTGACAGGAAATGCACGGATCTTGGAGGCTTATATTAAGTTGAACGAACCCTTATGGATGTACTCACCATTGCACCGTCTGTTGCTGTGAAGAGGTTGGATTGCTACCAGCTGTCACGCTGAGTAGTAATGCAGCCTGGATGATGGTTAAATCTGTCATAGCTTTCAGAAAATTAGTATGCCCTATGGAATTATTTTCCTTATTGCAAGAAAAGAAAAAAGAAAAAGAAACCCAGGCTAATTGGAAGCTTAATGCGTCCTTGTAGCACCTTTGCTACAAGGCTAAAGTGTTTCCTGGGTTTATAGGAAACTAACGAGGTTTATGGTTTTCCTAATTGTGAGAAATGGGGAACACAGGAACCCAGTTGCCAAAATGGTCTTGCGAGGAGATGCAGATTTGCAGACTTCCTTCCAGTGAACAAATGCACAGCAGTGAGTTGGTTAGAGGAGGCCCCATTTTTGGTTAACTTCTGATATCTTCTATGGGGCAGGAGCTCCTGTTTCAAAAGAATGAGAATTCCTCAGTATTTCCCCTTTGAAAAAAGTTCCTGAAGCACATTCCCTTTCATCAAACGGAACGGGAGCAGTTGATTCAAAGTCAATGAAATAAACATAAAAGGTCATGATTTATTCACAAAGTTTACTTTTCTGGAGGTAACTAGAGGAGGGATTTGGAGTTCTTGCTACCCCAGGAGTCTCCTCCACCCCATGTCTCCTCTGAATATAAACATCAGCTGTCAGCAAACCAAACATATCTTAGAGTACATACTTCCTGTTCCTCCCAATGGGTGTTCTTTTTTTCCCCTTCCTATTTCTTTATTTGAATCAAATCACTTTTTTCTATTTTTTACCCAGTTATGTCCAGATTGGAAGCAAACTTGGAGGTCTTTTCTTCTCACAGTCATTACACACATACAGAGAACCTGTCAACCCCCCCCCCCCCCCNCCCCCCCCCCCCCCCCACCCTGCTGGATTTTAGAGCTTTCCTTTCTCACAAGCTGGTCAGATGGTCATCTCCTCATTTCATGTTTTGGAATTGCTCTTCCAATTGGTGGCTTTGATGGAGACCCACACATGATGGGGACCTATTTTAGTCAGCTGCTATGGTAGTTTGGGTCGCTCCAGATATGACCCATCCTGGTGTGTTGTAAGTATGAAGCACAGACCCTTCTCTCAACCATAATCTGGTTTCTTGATGTACATAGGTTGGAAGGAAGGAAGGAAGGAAAGAAGGAAAGAAGGAAAGGAAAGATGGAAAGAAAAGAAGAAAAGGAAAGGAGGAAAGGAAAGAAGGAAATATAGAAAGAAAAGAAGGAAGGAAGGAAGGAAGGAAGGAAGGAAGGAAGGAAGGAAGGAAGGAAGACCTTTCTCCCCCTTATTTCACATAAGAACCTGACAAAAAAATTCAAGGCAATACTGTCATGGTGTCAAGAGAGGGTAGACAAGAAGACAGCCAATGTGATGCCTAAGAAGAAGAGGAAAGGCCTGAGCTGATCTAATTTTAGATATCCATTTTGCAAACGCGGATGGAACTTCTGGCAGGCTGAGGAAGGAGGTCATCCCATGGCAGCGAGGCTGTTCCGGTGCTAGTAGGTGAATGCAGAAAACCGGTGGGGCTCAGGTGAACGTTGCTTTGTCCCAACCCCATCCATCAAACAAGAAACTCCTCACCTGGGTGAGCCTTGCAACTTTCCTAGACCTTGTTTCTCCTTGCAATTCGAAGCCACCGAAAGGTGCAGGAAGGCCAGTTCTTCTTAACAAGACAAGACCCTTCTTCCTATTGTTTAGAAAGCAGCTCTTTGGCCTCCATTCTCCAAAAAGAATTGCTGGGTTTTGCGTGTATACTGGGCCATCTTGTTTCTCCCAGGAACCGAAGACTCGGCCTGGCCCTTATCTATCCTGGCGAGTCTTGCAAAAGGAGGGGGAGAACATCCATCTTGCTAGATAGGAAGGCAAGCAGAGATGTGGTGGTATCTGCTGTCCTTGTTAACATCCAGTCAGGCTTTATCACAAGAAGGAAATTAATTCCCACATAGAATTATGGCCATGTGCAGCCTGGCGACCCATAAAAAGAAAAATAAGGGACCCACCATCCAAAAAGGGGGAGGGAAATGCCCCATTTAGCAACTTACATCTATCACTTTCCACTTGCCCTTGAACTTGGCCCTAAAGAGAAGCCCTCATAGACAGTCACTGTTCCTCTTAAATTAGTCCAGTTAATTGACCGGGGACACCCAGAGAGCCTGCTCTAGTACAGGAGAAATATTCACAAGGAATAATAAATTGTTCTAAAGCAAGTAGTTACAGATTTAGGGTGGACTTTTTTTTTTTTTTAAAAAAGGTCACTGCATAGAATAATGTCAACTTAATTCATCATTAGACGTACCTTCAGGCTGCAGCAGGTAAGTTAATGTTATCGATTTCCCCAAAAACCCTCAGCGGTTTATAAGCAGGAGAATTAATTGAATGTGCATGTTTTATTCTAGTGATGTTAGCAGAACTGTCTGTGTCTGTGAGGAAGGGGATTTTAATACCTCTCCTCAAAAAAATATGAACAGGAGGCTGTCGGTGCCTCTTCAACCAAACCGTTTCATTGGGTTTAGAATTTGTTGAAAACATTTTGTGAGTGAGAAAAAGCTGCCACCAGATTTCTGATTTTTCTTTTGTTGCAAAAAAATTGAATGTATCTTTCTTCCTACAATGTTATGATGAAAGCCCAGCAAGTGTCACAAATGTGGATGCAAATGCAAATTCCAGAAAGGACCACTTTTCCGTGTTGTACTATTTGTTTTTGTTTTGTTTTTTAGAACAAAAAATAGATGTTATAAGGCAGAACCCCAAAAGGGAAAAAGAAAAGCATGCATTAAAAATTTGCAAACTATACAAATTACATCAGACTTTACAAGAGGTGAATTGAAAACAGAAACAAAAAGTATTATTCTTATTCCATGGAACTGGAACAGACTTAAAGAGAATCGTATATCAGTTTAGCGCTTTTAAGAACCAATATTAAAATCGTGTTAGCAATGGTCAAAATGCTAAGCTTTCAGTCAAATTAATAAGATTATATTAAGGATTCATAAGGATTTCTAATTAATTTGGAGGAAATCTAATGCTTTAAACCCTTTTCTTAAAAGACATTCAAACTTTGAATACGGCTATAGTCTATGTTTCAAATTATCGTACAGGCAGTTCTCGACTTACAACAGTTCACATAAGGGCTGGGATTCTACCGGTTCACACCGGTTCTATCGAACTGGTTGTTATGATTCTGCACAGAAACCGGCAAATCATGACCATGGTTGGCCCGGCCCCTCTCCGCCCAGTCAGTCCTTATTGCGCTCATGCCCAGCATCGCTGACTGCGTTCTCCTCCACCCAGTCACTCCTTAAGGTTTCCTCCCCCTCTCCTGATGATCAGCTGTTCCTATGATCAGCTGTGCCGGCGTCCCCCTCACTGTCTTACTACTTCGCCCGGGGGAATTCCCTGAGGCCCAGGAGGCAAAAAGGGCTGCACGGGGTGGGGGTGGAAGTGGGGGTAGGTGTGCCCCTCCCTCTGCACTTCATTTTTTGCCTTTCTGGGCCCCAGGGAAGCTTCCTGGGAGCAAAAATATCCCCCAGGAGGCTTCCCTGAGGCCCAGGAGGCAAAAAATGGGGGAGGGATGCTGCAAAGAAAAAAAAAGGAAGAAGCCACGCCCACCTAGCCATGCTCACCTAGCCACGCCCACAGAACTCGTTGTTAAATTATTTTAATCCCACCCCTGGTTCATAGTGACCATTCTAAGTTACAATGGCACCAAGAAAAGTGAGCTATGACCCTTTTTTGCACATTTCAGATGCTTGGCAATTGACTCATATTTACATATTTCATATGTCCCCAGGGATCCTGCAATCCCCTTTGGTGACCTTCTGACAAGCAAAGTCAATGAGGGCAGCCAGATTCACTTAACAACTGGCTTGTTAACTTAACAGCTGCAACGATTCACTTAATGACTGTGGCAGGAGAGGTTGTAAATGGGGGTAAAATTCACTTAACAAATGTCTCACTTAGCAACAGAAATTTTGGGCTCAATTATGGTCATAAAAGTCAAGGACTAACTATAAATAAATGGTTTCCAAATGATGTTAAAGTTCGTTTCAGGTTTATTTTGTGTAGGTGTGAAGTTGCACATGGAAGTGCTACTTTCCTTTTAGTTCTCTAGAGTAGTATGTATGCACGCACAGGCACCTTAAATTAAAGATTGACTCACCAATCATGTCTATTAAAAAGTTTTGGAAGCCATTCAAGATAAAGAACTTCCAGAAAGTGTTTGGGAGTGAGTACAGTGTTGACATCCTAATAATAATAATACCAAAACGGTCATATGTATTGTATCCGTACATATTTTTTCCTCTGGCTTGTTTCTCATTGGGAGACCTTAGAAGAGCAGGTCACAGAGAAAATAATCTAAGTGTTAATAAGAGTCGACAATGGCTTGAAAGCACACAATTAATCAGTCACAGTTTATGGCTTAGCATTATCTGCCAATGAAGTCCCTGAGGCATGTTCAAAAGCCACAATGAGAAAACCTGGGCTTAGGCATTCTGTGCGAAGACTAAATGCTCTCTAAACATTTATTTTGAGTCATTCTACTTGGTCTGCACCCCCAATCCTGGTTCTCCAGTGCAAACTCACTGTGGTGGTGCCGCTTTGATCGATCTCTAGATGGAGGAACTGAAATCTTTGGACTGTACCAACTGCTCCCTTTTGGGCATGACATTTCCATCAATACAACTGCAAGGAGAACTAGGTCAGTGGGCAATCAGAAGCTTTGAGAAGGCTGCAAATTATAAGTGCGCAAATTGCCCAGTGAACAGCAGTCGGTTCATCTGCTCCTCCAGAACTCTCCACTCTGGTCTCCCTAGAGATGGGGCTTATGGTGAGCCAGGAATGGTCACCCTGAACATCTGGAGGACAGCAAGCATGGAAAGGCTCGTCTGTTGAGCGCTTCCATCTTCCAGAAAATCGGGATGGGAAAGCAGCAGATTGGCCCCAGCATCGCAACTTTAAAAGTCCTCCTTAGGCAGAACTTTGAATGGTCTCTGTCAATTCATAAAATATTTCCATGGTCTTTTTTCTTTTTCTTTTTTTGCCAACAGAAAGGGAGGGTGAAAAGGGGTTTGAAAGCGCAGTGCAGCAGCTTGGAAATTGAAAGTGAATCCCATAAAGAGTTGTTCAAAGATAGTAACTAGCTGATTGAAGTTTCTGCTGGGCAAAATTCTACCTGGAGAGCATGATTGATAACTCTTGGCTATGGATGTGTCCCACTGGAGAATATGAATTAGGATACACTCAGGGGGTTGGGGAAAACCAGGGTCAAGGGTGGCAAGGAATGATGTGCCTCAGAGTCGGCTACACCCAGACAGTGCTGGACATGTTAACTCCCAAAAATTCCTTTTGAAGTTTTGGAAGTTTGGCTGGAGACACATGATTTAAATGCGGGCGGTGGGGGTTGTAATTGCCAGAATCCTGATAGTCTCTTTTGGGGGCCACTGGCCAGACTAAAAAGTCTTCACTCCACCTCAACATTTAAAAAAAACAAAAAACCTTTTTGCTCAGGTCTTTATACTCCTAATTTTATTAAAGTGAAGTTTTACTGAATTGGAAGTGCATGCATTCTGAAGTCCCCCTGCGTGTTTGTGTGTGTGTGCATGTGAGTTTAAATGAAAGTGCAGCCTACACACTTTAAAAATAATAATGATAAAAGAAAATTCTCTCCCACTGTTTGCCTTCCTCAGCAACTATCTCTGTCATGACTAATTAGTCTGTTGCTTTGCCTCATCCTTTTTTACAGGACGGGTTTTAAAAACACGAGCATCTCCCCCCCATAATTGAGTCTGCAAACAGATCAGCCCAACACCCGAACTCTCTGCCTCTTGAAATCTGCAGAAGGGAAGTCTCCGTGCCATAATTAGATTCTCTCCCATCATCTTTGGAAATCAAGCTTCCCCCATCTGGGTCCTCTTCTGCTTCGGGGCTGGCCCACGTGGGCGAAACAGGTCACTGGTTTCCTTTGTTTTTTGATGCAACCCCTCGGGGTGGGGGGAACTGGCCAGATCGCAATCCATTCCATCCAAAGACCCAAATGATTTCTCTTAATGAGAGAGGGAAAAATAGGATGAGAGCCAATATAAATAAGGCTATTAAGGGCGGGCAACTCCACACCTCCCTTGCATTAGGGAAGCTTGTAAATCAAAAAGGCCATATTGACTTGGGCACAGCATCTTGGCACACGAGAACAAATCAGTTGCAAGCCAATCCCTCTTCCTGGGCCACATGGTTTTTGCCTTTGCCTTGCCCCTTTGTTTTTCTTCTCAAACAGCAATTTTTTTTTCCTGGCTCTCCCTCTCTTGCTCCGGGACTTAGAATGCAAATCAGGGAGATGCTAAAGGTTTCTGTGGTCTAAAATAATTAGGCTGATTTTTCTGAGCTTATGAGAAGCTTGAAGAATCTGAAAGCAACAATTGTACCGTTCACAGCCAATTGCTCACTGGAAAAAAAATTACGCATTTCCTTTGTCATGAAGCAGAAAAGGATATAATGGTCCAGAATTACTTTTAAAAAAAAAGAAATATAGAATAAGGATTGACCTATAACTATGCAGCTTGCTCGGGAAGGCAGATTATCTTAGACAGATGGAAAGGGCTATGGGAAAATACCTATGCCAGGAACCTGGGATGCAGGTTAAATAAAGCAAAGGAGAAGACTTTTAGCATATGAAGGGCCCACTTTCTCCCCACTCTTGTAAACCATGGGAAAATTGCTGCAGAGCTTACAGACTTAACAAAATTTATTTTATTGTGCAAATCAAAGGCACAAGGTCATCATTTCATAACCATGGTCTTGATTTCCCCATGCTTCTTTGTAACAACCAAAGAGCAATCAATTCTGTGATTGGTTTGGTGGCTAGGGTCAAATAGATGAAATACAGTTGAAAAACTCTAGTACCAATACTGCTTCAGTACAACTTCTTTACTGTCCTTTAGTCCTTCACTACTCTTCCAATACTCCCCTTTTTTCTTCTTTAACCATCTGACGCAACCTTCCAAGTTACCTATGTTCCTTGGTAAGTGGAGTCTTCAACATCATTGTGGATGAAGGGTATGACTCATTGTCATTATTTTTCTGGTCTACTTTTCTACTGGGGACATTTAGTTCTGCTTGAGTACGACCCCCGCTATTCTACTGTGCATCTAATGACTGGAATTGCCCAGGTATTAATTGCTTTAATGGTATTTCCTCCATTGAGTTTGAACTTTAAGATCTCCTTCACTCTTACAATGTATTCACTACTAACTTTCTTCTTAGTTGCAGTGTGCTTGATGTTGTCAGCTTGAAGGATGCCCAGGTATTTGTAATGATCGGCTTCATCCAGACTCCTGAGGTTATTTCCATGGGGCATCTTGATTCTTTCAGTTTTCTCTATTTTTCCCCATTTGATGGTGATGGTGGCACATCTGTCCAGTCGTAACTCCATTGAAATGTCTTGGCTGTATGTATGGACAGTATTGAGAGGGATTCTATTTCAGATGGTGGTTTGCCTATATACAGCTTCAGATCATCCATGTAAATGAGGTAGGACAGCCTGGCAGATATTTTGATGTTTGATAGCCATGGCCTGAGTTATTCTGTATTGTTGACAGAGGGATCAATGAAACCACCAAAAGTGATGTTGATAGCAAGTATTCTTGAAGGATCTCTCTCTCTCTCTCCCCCTCCCCCCTTCCCTCCCTTCCTCTCTCTCTCTCTCTGTCTCCTCATCCTGCTTTGCTAGTCCAACTCTTTCTTTCTACTCCATGCCATCCTATCTCCACCTATCTCCTCCTCCTCCTCCTCCTGGCATTTTCTCTGACAAATGCCTTCTGTTCTATCTGATCCTTTTTTCTCCTGTTTTTGTTCTCTAGAAACTTCCCCTTCCCCTCCCCCACCCCCAAATTCCTGACTGAACAATCCAGGATGTACCCAGGCTACTGGCAGAGGTTTCATCACAAAGCCTGACTGATTCTATCTTGACATCCCTTGGCTTTTGTCCAGGGTCTGAACTGGGATCCAATCTCTACTCTCAATCCAGTCCCAACCTCTTGCTCTTTCCCTCCCTCCCCATCGCGACCTTCTGCCTGCCGGGCTCCCGCGTCTCCTTCTTCTTCTGTGGTGCGTCTGCCAGACACAGACACCCAAGTGGGGTGAGGGTGGCAGGCTCTTCTGCCCGGGGGTGGGTGGGGCAGAGCCAGGCAGCTGCATCCCCTGGGAGGCTCCCGGCTCGGTATGGCGGGGACAGGCGGGTCAGGGGCCAATGTTCACTGGGGAGGGTACTCAGCACCGCGCCCTCCAACCCAACCCAACCCTCCCCTCCCCTTCCTTTCCCTCCCCTCCGCCCGCTTGGCTGCCTGGCGCCGGCGCTCCCTCCACCCCCGCGGAGCTGCCCTTCCTCTTGGTGGCTGCTGCTCTTCGCAGCTTCCTTCCAAGAAGACCCCCCAGCCCGTGTGCGCGTATTTGAACACTGGGAGAAAATAAAGCGTGCGGGGCGGGGGGTGGGCTGGGCGAGTCGGAACCGCAGGAGAGCAGAAGGAAGTGTCGGCTCCATTTGGGCTGAAGGCGCCAGGGGAGAATGAGCTCTAGTTCTTGGACTTTGAACAGGATCCCCCCCTCCTCTTCTCTCCTTTTAGTTGCTTTTGGAGCGGCGGGTCCCCTTCAGCTGAAGGAGCTTCTGCCCAGCCCTTAGACCCATCCTTTTTTTGGGGGGGGGGAGGGTGAAACTGGGGAGAGGGGTTAGCATCTCTGCTCCACGGGGTTTAATCCATGCTTGGTTGACAAGACTCAGAGCTGTCCGTCTCTCCGGGATCTCGCTCAGAGAGCCAGAGGCAACGAGAAGTCGCTTCACAAGCTCGGAAGAGAAGCACCGAAAGGCGGAAAGTGATAGTTAGAGCAAGTCCGCGGGAAGCCTTGTTCTCCGGACTCTTATGGCTTGAAGGTAAGGAGGCAAAGAGAGCAGCAAGCTTTATTCCTCAAGTTCTGTGGACGAATTTGCATTGCAGAACAGAAAATGTCTAGAGTTTGGGCTGGCTGGAGAGCAACAGAATATCCGGGATGCACAGATACCCAACCCCCCTTCAAATGCATATTGTACAATAATTTACCCGCAGACAATGTCACTGAATAAATGTCAGATGGAACCATTTCCCGAAATCAGTGGAGAAATGCCAATCTATCAAATTTCAAATTTTAGAACGGCAAACCTCCTGCCTTGTCAAGTTATTTCTTTAACTCTGTGAATAAATGTGAGGATAGATTGGCACCGAGGCTGTCACCATGATAGATGCTGATGCTTTCCTTTGCCTTGTCGAAGGTAGGGATTCTGTGCTCTTTAGTACTGATATAGGAGAGGATCACAGCTCTTTCTCCCTGTGAGGATTTGTTGTCACTAATCTTCTTCTTTCATGGGAATGAGATAATATAACCATTGTGCCAGCCCAAAGATCTTTAGACAGGCTAGCCGCTGAATGCAATCCTGTTTGTGCACTTGTCTCTATTCTCATTAAATGTTTATACCCAACAATGCTGCTAGATTTCTCCAAGGTTGTAGCTGTTCAGTTGGCTTTGCTCAGTACTCTCCAGAGATCATTGATCTTTCTGCATAGGGATAACTTTATTGCCAACCCATCTCTCTGGTACTTATATCTGGTCTACCGCTGCTTCTTTCTCTCCAGAAATCAGGAGAAAGTTGATCGCAATTTCCATCTATAGGGTAAAATAAGTCTGGCCCAAGTCCAAATATTGCAGTCCTTTTAAGAAGGGCTGTGTGTGTGGGGGTATTTTGCTCATTGTATTTATTTGTTAAGTAATTCTGCTTGCTACCAGCCTTGACTACTTCTGGGAAAGCCCACCCGCACAAATGGTGCCACCTCTGAGCTGAGTGGTCATGAGAGTTTCTAAAACTATTGAGAAAGGGCCACCTTGCAATGCCATCTGTAGCCCTGTCCCCATTCTTCCAGTAGGGTATTCATCTATGGGGCTGGGAAGATTGCCTGAGGCAGAGTTCAGGATGCCTTAGCACAGTGACACTTTTAAAATATTCTGATACAAGATGGCGTGAAAATGTGCTGGTAGAATTGAAGAGCCTAGTTCAGAAGTCATAGAAGTTCTGTGGAACAGTGAGGGGAATTGCTAATCAGAAGTAGCTCTCTTCTTTGCAAACACACAGCCATTTCTGTGGGAACATTTCTAAGTATCTATTTTTTCATGCAAATATAATCACACAAAGACTTTTTACAGCATAGCTATCTCCCATTTAAGGACGTTTATGGGCTTCAGATGAATTTTTGTGGGTTGCTACTGGCAACCTAAATTGGTGGCTTTTATTTTGCCCTTTTGTTAACAAAAAAGGAAATATTTGAAAAATGTTAGAAACCTAGAACAATGATTTCCCTGGAAGACTGGGGCTTTCTGCACTTACATACAGCAAGGGACAAGATTTGTTTCCATACCTGGGATTTTTTCACATTATTTTTCATGACGCTTTAAAGGAGCCCTGTTTTAAATACCAACCCAATTAGTTGTTGTTCGCAAGAATCCAAAATTATACTGAACAAGAACATTGGAGCAGAGGAGAAAATGGAAAATGGACTCTTATTGATCTAGCAAAGTTCTCTATAAAACAAAACTTCACCTTCTAGCCAACCATGCCATCTGAAAGAATGGCAACTGAGAAAGATGAGAGATTATTTGATTGATCCTTTTTGGTGGGGGCAGGGTATTTTGACTCCATGAATTCTTGGCTACCTTCACATAAATCAGTCAAAGTAAAACAAGGTTAATTGTGGCACAGCATGTTGTGGAACACAGGTATCATTTCGGTCTGTTGTGCAAATAAGGCTATTGTGTTAAGCCATAACCGTGTTGATTTGGCAATATACATATTTGGGCAGAAGTGTATTTTATTTACCTGGATTTAGATTTTAGCATGTTGTATAAGCCCAGCCCTTCAGTTAGGTGCCTTCAGTTTTCTGGATGCTGGCTGACTTGATTTGACAGGGCGTGTTTTCTTCCCAAGCAAAGGGAGGAGACTTAACCTTTTGGCCTGTGAAAAAGGACAGCTGATGCGAGTTGCAAAAAAGAACAGAAATGTCAACTTTTTATAAAAGCAAAACAAAATCTGAACTTGGATGCCAGGTGACTTAAGGCAAGCAGGTGAACAAGCACTCCATAAAGAGGATTTAATGCTATGATGAAACAGTGCAACTGTAGGGTACAAATGCAGAAATGATTGTGTGAAGCTGGCAGTCCTATAATGTGGCTTATTTAAGGACCAGGAAAACCCAGAAGGCTTCACTGCTATCAGCTTTTAAGTGATAAGCCAAAAGGCTAAAACTTATAAAGAACGCTTGCTAGAATCGGATAGGACTAGGAGTGACATGATCGCAGTGTTCCCATATCTCAGGGGCTGCCCCAAAGAAGAGGGAGTCAAGCTATTCTCCAAAGCACCTGAGGGCAGGACAAGAAGCAATAAGGATGGAAACTGATCCAGGAGAGAAGCAATCTAGAACTAAGAAGAATTTTGCTTACAGTGAGAACAGTTAATCAGTGGAACAACTGGCCTCCAGAAGTTGTAGATGCTCCAACACTGGAGGTTCTTAAGAAGAGATCAGACAACCATTTGTCTGAAACAGCATAGGGTTTCCTGCCTGAGTAGGGGGTTGGACTAGATAACCTCCTAGGTCCCTTCCAACTCTGTTAATCTTGAATCTGAATCTCAGGTGACCAAGACTGGAATCATAGCTAAGGGGATATATTTTGAACCTTTAGAAGCTTCATTATGTGCCAAGTATGACTTTCTTCGGACCCTTTGCTTTTCCGTAGCATTTCCCTAACACCCAGGCTCCAATCTGCCCCCCACATTTCTAGGCCTTCCCTACTCAATACTTGTTTCTGGGGCTGGTTGGCACCAGTCTATGCCAGGGGTCTCCAAGCTTGGCAACTTTAAGACCTGTGGACATCAACATTACTGGCTGGAAAATGCTGGGAATCAAAGTCCACAAGTTGCCAAGTTTGGAGACCTCTGGTCTATGCAGCGAAGATAGGATTCTGGTGTCCTCTGTACCTTCTGCTCAAGAAGCTTGTAAACAGGAACAGATGGGCTTGAGTCATATTTATTCTCGGTGGCTTACATGGACAAGCCTGTTAAAGCTTTCATAGCCATTGTGTGGAATATTGTTGCCTTCTTACTGATTATCATCTGATTTTCCCCCCTCAGTTTGGCTCACAGCCCTGGTCTCCTGGTGGTGACCCATCCTCTTTATCTTCCCTAAGGCTCCAAGGCCAGATGAAAAAATCAAGTGGCAATTAATTAAAATGCCACCAAATTAAAAACCAAACCGTGTTCCTATTGATATGTTTTGAAGAAAGGGCCGTTCTAAAGGCCTATTTGACTTATCACAGGAGTTAAAATGAATTTCGCCATAAATCACACTTTCTCACTCAGCCCCTGAAGCCTCCCTATTACCATAATAATGGTTTCAGGTGCATACTGATTGCTCTTCAGTAAGCCAAATACCTTCTTAATTAAACAAAGGATACAGAACTATTGTATCTAACCCGGTTTCTGGAGGAAGCCCCCGCTGGCTCAAGACCTCACTCATAATTGAAATAATTTTAATTTGCCAATTGATTGCTTCCCCTAATTCCAGCAACACAAGCTGTTAATAAGCTCTCAGGGCAGGCAAAGGAACTGCTGTCAAAGTAAAACAGCTCTGGCTAGTAGTTAGTAAATATTTAAAGAGTGCTGTTCTAATAGATCAGGTTTAGCGAAATACAGCAGGAAAAAATCCACTTCTTGTCGGATAGATGCTAACAGCAGGCTGGTGGAAGAATCAATGGTTGCGTTAGGTAACTGTTCACACAGGAGAATTCATGGGCACAGCTTTGACATCAGGACTCAGAGTAACAGAATAACAGAGTTGGAAGGGACCTTGGAGGTCTTCTAGTCCAACCCCTCACCCAGGCAGGAAAACCCTATACCATTCCAGGCAAATAGTTGTCCAATCTCTTAGAAAGCTCCAGTGATGGAGAAGGAAGGAAGGAAGGACTTGCAATAGTACTTAGACTTATATACCACTTTATAGGGCTTTTGCAGCCCTCTCTAAGCAGTTTACAGAGTTAGCCTCTTGTCCCCAACAATCTGGGTCCTCATTTTACTGAGTTCAAAAGGATGGAAGGCTGAGTCAACCTTGTGTCAGTTGGGATTGAACTACTGGCAGTCAGCAGAGTCAGCCTACAATACTGCATTCTAACCACTGTGCCACCATGGCCCTCCTCCCTCCCTCCCTTCCTTAACACTTACCAATAGCACTTAGACTTATATACTGCTTTATAGTGCTTTACAGCCCTGTCTAAGCAGTTTAGAGAGACGGCCTCTTGCCCCCCAACAATCTGAGTCCACATTTTACCCACCTTGGAAGGATGGAAGTCTGAGTCAACCTTGAGCCAGTCAGGATTGAACTCCTGGCAGTCGGCAGAGTTAGCCTGCAATACTGCATTCTAACAGGAAGGAAGGATAACAGCATAACAGAATAACAGAGTTGGAAGGGACCTTGGAGGTCTTCTAGTCCAACCCCTTGCTCAGGCAGGAAATTCTCTACCATTTCAGACAAATAGTTGTCTGACCTCTTCTTAAAAACGTCCGGACTCAAAACAAGGCCAATGTCATAATATCAAAGCACTTGAACTTCCCCAGACACCAAACTATGGATTTGAAAGTAGGTGGTTGGGAACAAAGATTATTTTACCAGCGCAGTTGAGTGAGTGGATTTTATACACGTGGAAACATGTTGCTTTATCTTAGGAAGCCTCAACAAACATAATGGTGGTTTTTAAAAAAAAACTTTTTACAACAGTTAATTAACAAGGTTCTTGTGACCTGCATCAGTCTATAATGACCCTTCCTACCAGTCTGCACTGACCAGCCTTATCCCAATTTAAATCCTAAATCCTTTTAGTCACTCCAGGCTCCTGATGAAGTGAGCTGCATGGCCTCGACAGAAACTGATGCCTTTTAAATGCAAGATGGTCGTGAATCTGAAAAGATGCGTGCAGACTCTTCATATTTTTCCCCTCACCGTGGGGCAACATGGCTCCCCTGCTGCTAAGGCAGAATCACAGACCAATTGCCCTCCACTTGTGAATCCCTGATGCATGTACGCTTCAGGTTTCTTTCCAGCCTTTGATCTGTGATGACTGGAGGCTGAACCCCATGTCTGACGCTGCTAAAAAGGCTTTGATGTGACTGTGACTGATGGGTCTGTTGGTGGAAGGAAGGTTGGAGGCAGCTGATGTGCCAGACTTGGCTGGCAGTCAGGGCCACCGTGATCATGGAAACCTGTCCCCACCAAGGCCCTCCAGACAAGCAGCCCTCTCCTCCTCTCCTTCCCATCTGTTCACCCCACTGTCCTCTCCAATCCCCCAGAGCCAAGGCCCCTCACCAAGCTCCTTTCCTTGTGAGGCTGCTCTTGTTCTCCTGGGTTTACTTCCAATTCCCCCCCTCCATCCGTTTGATAAGGAAGACCACACCTGGATTATTTTATGGTGGATATTCAGGCTGCTTTCTTCCCAGACTCAAAGCAACTCACTATAACAAACACCCACTATGAAACCGTAGCCCTCACCTAAAATAATCCATGGAGCTCCCATCTCCAAGTCTGTTGCAGGACAGCCTTGACAGGACTTGCCATTCCTCTCCAAAGAGTTGCCTCCTTGCAATGTTTTCAAAGACTTCAAGAAAGTCACCAGAGTAGGCAGCAAACCAGGAGGGGGCAAAATCTCATCTTTGGTGTCAGGTCTTCTACAGAGTTGGGGTTAGAATAGAATAGCAGAGTTGGAAGGGACCTTGGAGGTCATCTAGTCCAACCCCCTGCTTGAGCAGGAGAGTCTATTCCAAATATTAGGCCTCTGCTACCTAGGATTGAACTCACAGCCTCCTGGTTGTGAGGCAAGAGCTCCATCCTCTAGGCCACCACACCGGACTTGCATCAGCAAAAGTCCTTTTTCACCTCCTTATTATTAGCCTTATAAGACAGAGAACCTCATGCTGAGACAGCAGAGCGTTAGAAACTCTGTGGATGAAGAGCTGCAGGATAAAAGAAAGGAAAACCTGAATGGCCGGATGGTGCAGCAAATCTTTCCCTAACCATGTTGGTCCAAGCAGCAGAATGGGAGAGAGATAGCAAGGTGGCCTCTTTGAAGTGGGCTCAAAGGACCTTTGCTTCACCTTGCCTGGATTGGCCTATTTCAGGCTGCAGATGGCAGAGGGGGGGGGGCAGCTGTTTGTAGTGATCCTCCTATAAGATTAAAAAAACACCCTCCACCTTCCTGCATCTGGAAATCTAGTCTGGAAGAACAATGCCCCATTTGCTTGCCTGCTATATTCAGGGGAAGCTTGATATGTGGGCATATGCATGTTTTGTGGGTGTGTTAGAAAGAGAGACAGAGAGGGAGTGACAGACAGACAGACAGACAGACAGGGACAGAGAGACACACACAGAGAGAGCCAGAGACAGAGAGACCATTTAAACTGTGACCTTCCATTTGCACCTGGCTCTGAAACGATGCCAGGACTGTCCTCTTTCAGTTATCCTGAATAGAAAGAACACAATTTTTTCCTCCATTTTTCCAAAGTCGACCCTCCTTGAGAAAATCTAAAGCAATTGTCAACTATTGTCAACTATTCTTGGCACGAATCCCCTCCTATCCCAACCATTTGTCTCCATTGTATTTTCTTGGCCTGCCCCCCCCCCCCCGTGCCTCTTTCTTCACTCTGTCTGATTCTAACACCAACCNCCCCCCCCCCAAGTGCCTCTTTCTTCACTCTGTCTGATTCTAACACCAACCCTACCTCTTGCGTGTGTGTGTGTGCGTGTGTGTGTGTGTGCGCGCGCACACACACACACAACACAGCACAACTGCAGGAGCTGTCAGTGCGATGGGAACTCTTTATATGCCTCCCTAATTATCTCCCCCACCTTCTCTCTCCCCAAAGCAATATTGTATTTTTGATTCCCCAGCCTTCATCTCCTACGCCTTCCACGCAGGCACGTGGGAAGTACAAATTTGTGATTAGCCCATTCAGAAAATGTAAATGACTTGCCCCCCCCCCCTTCCAGCCTGAGTGGTACGGAGGGGTGGGGTAGAAGAGAGGAAGAGAGAGAGAGGGAACCCATA
Organism: Laticauda laticaudata; assembly: GCA_004320025.1. NCBI lineage: Eukaryota > Metazoa > Chordata > Lepidosauria > Squamata > Elapidae > Laticauda > Laticauda laticaudata. The sequence goes on from BHFT01002437.1 coordinate 201,017, forward strand.
AATCAGCCACAGACAGAGAATGTCATTTTTTTTTTTAACAGCACGGAGGAGTTTAAACAACTGGGATTGCAATGTCTCCCAGCCCCTGCAAAAGCCAAATTAACAGAACCAACCAGTGAGGTGCAGCTTATCAGCTTGAGCATAATGCAACCCCCCCCCCCAGCACACACCCCAATTCTGACAGCGTTTAGGATGATTGCCTTTCTTGTCACCCTTACCTGCCTGCAAGATCCTTCATTTACCTTGTTTCCTGAAAGATGCTGGGAACATCCACAGCTGAGTTGGTGCTGCCTGAACCGTGGATGATTGTCTATTGCTCAAGGTTAGGTGGTGGGATTTTATTTTATTATTTTATTTTTATTTTTTTGCTTTAGCGGATAAGCTCAAATGGGGCCCTTCGTTGAACCAAGAAATGTGGGCAAAAGAATTTGGCTGCAGGAAGCAACAGAGTCAACCCAATGAGCAGCGAGTTGGAAGAGTTTCCTTAGAAGGAAAGGGTGAAAGTTGGGCAGAAGACCACGAATGGCGAGCCTTTGTCAAATATACAGATCAGGCACAGTTGGAGAAGGTTTTCTTCTGGTCTCCTGTGATTATTCCTTGCAGCCATGCAGTGATGGCTACACATCCAATGGCTTTCCTCTTGGGAAAAGAAGGGGGCGGCTGACTTTTTTTTAAAATTAATTTTTAGATTTTATTCATAAACATTTTAATACAGTGTTTTGACCGGATATATGATTTACAAAAACACAAAAAACATAGCTAATACTGTAAAAAATATTGTTCCATTTACTACTAATAATACCAATAATATAATAACATGTTAATAACTCTAATAATACTATGATAGTTCCCATACAGTACAATTCCCACTCTTTGTGTTTAGTTCATTCAGATTTTTAGTACATAGAACGATTATAGTTATACATCATCCCTGTTTTTGATCAGATCGTTCATCGTTGTTCTTCCTCTAACTTTGACCCTTTGTTTTTAACCACTCATAAAATCTATTCCATGTCAAATAGTATTGTGAGTCTTCTTTTTCTTTTCTTTTTAAAGTTAATCTGTCCATCTCAACACATTCTAGGATTTTCCTGATTACCTCTTCAACTGATGGGGTATTCTCATTTTTCCAGAATTTTGCATAACTAATCCTTGCTGCTGTCATAATATGTAAAACTTAATAGACAGTTCCTTTATCATAACCCTAAGGGGGCAGCTGACTTCCAGTCAGGAGTGGGATTCTACCAGTTCGGCCCAGTTCAGGCAAACTGGTAGCTCCAAAGTTCAAGATATTTCCTTTTTTTCCCCCCACTGATCAGCTGTTTTCCAAAGATCATCTGTGCTGCACGATTTAAATTAGCTAGAAAGCAGGAAATTGTCAGATTTCTTGTAAATCTAAATCGTGTGGCAGAGCTGATCCCCCCTCGCTGTTGTACTGCTTCATCCAGAAGGCTTCCCTGAGGCCAAGTAAGCCAAAAAACAAAACCCCCATGCCCACCCAGTCACATGACCACTTCGCCCTGTCCACCTAGCCATTCCCAGAGAACCAGTAGTTAACAAGTTGCATCCCATTCCTACTTCCAGTGGGGTAGGGGATAGAGCCATGGATTGTCAGCAGTGATTTCCCATAGCTCTCCAGGGTTCAGGCAGACCATTTTCCAACTGTCCTTGGAGATGCAAAGAAAAGCCTTCAATGTGCCCATTTTGAGTTTTTAGAGTTGGGCTGCTTCTTTTCATCCCTCTGCTACAAGGACTGGAGCAATTCATGAGGGTCTACATGGGATCTTCCAGATCAGGGTCAATCTATCTCTGAATTCCTACGGGTGGGAGCAGGTGGTCCATCACTCTAATCTTCTGTGGTCAGCCTCATGTTTTGAAGGCAGCAACAGAACCATCATCCTGTTCATCTCCTGCCCAATGGGAGGAACTCAGCAAGGCTTTTCCTAGGTCCTCATTGAACGTCCTCGCAGTGGAAGTGAGGAGGAGTCTATGAACTCTGCCACATAGAAGCACCTACAGAATTTCTTTTCTGGTTAGGAGTATTTTCCTACGGAAGCATGGATTATTCCGAGCAGCCGGGCAAAAGGAAATTGCTGTGCTTTTAAATCATATGACCTATGATCTTCGAGCCAGAAATTGTTAAAGATGAAAAGGGCTAATCCAGTGTGAAAAACTGAAGCCTTTTTAAGAGAGCAGTCCAAGGATAAAATAATATCCTCTTTGTGGATATTTTGCTATGTGTAGAAAGGGGTGTTAGGAAGACTTTCTCTTTCTTCTGGCACAGTGTTCATTTTGAGAGGATGCTGTCCGTGACCCCTAATCCCAAACATCTGATCCACAGAAAGACCACGATCCTAGAACAGGGCCTCCAACTTTGGCAACTTTAAGACTTGTGGATTTCAACTACCATTCTGGCAGTTGAAGTACACAAGTCCTAAAGTGGTTGCCAAGATTGGAGATCCCTGTCCTAGAAGATCTTGGCATCCCACCTTTTAAGGCAAAGTAGGCAATGCAAGGAAGAGATGAACCTGGATAAGGTAATCATGAAAAACGAGACTGTCAGAGCTTGTCCTCAGTCATTTGTGTATTGCCTGAAAGATACCAATGTTGGGCCCTGGCCAAATCCTTCCCATAGCCTCCAGATGTTGCTTATGCCATCTGAGGACACTGATGGATACCTTGATGAGGAAAATATCACTTGCTACACAAGATCTTATGTTGATCAGTTTCTGGAAGTGGAACAACTGATTGCTTTTGGGATGGATTCAAATTCCAATCAATTGTGGGGTCCTGGGTGTTGTGTCAATTGTGGGGTTCTGGGTGCTTACTGGGTTTGGTTCTTTTCTTGCAGGTGTTTCATGATCAACTAGGTAGCATAATCAGTGGTAGAAGGGAATGGGGTTTGCAGAAGAGGAGGAGGAAGAGGAGCAGCAGGAGAAGGAGGAGGACTGTGGGGTCTTTAGTACACTCTGAACTTGGTGGTTTTCTTTAAGACATTTCATTACCCAACTAGCCAACATCATCAGTGGCTTTGCTCTCTGTTTTTATGTAGCTGTAGAGGGGGTTGATAATCATCATTCCCTTCCCTGGCTTTGCCATGTTAGAAACCTGGAGACCATGAGATCTTTTTCTGCCTTGGGCATGAAGGTGGTGAGTTGACCTTGGGCCAGTCCCTCTCTCTCAATCCCAAGAAGAAAGCCAAGACAAAGGCAAACACTTCCGAAAACCTGGCCAAGAACCCTGTAGGCAATCATGAGGAACCCACACTGACTTGAGGACCCCAAATTGTTCCATATGTTATGAACCTGCGTTGCAGCTCTTGAAGTCCCGTTGCAAGAGGAGCAGGTGAGAAGTTCCTCCTCGTTGTTGTTGTTGTTGTTATTGTTGTTAGTGGCGAAAGTCTTATCTGACCCACCGCAACCGCATGGACAATGTTCGTCCATTTAAGCTCACACCGACTGCTTCAGTGACTCCATCCAGCTGCCTCCTTCTCTGCCATCTCCTTCTTCTTTTGCCCTCCGTTGTTCCCAGCACTAGGCTCTTCTCCAGGGAGTCCTTCCTTCTCATGAGGTGGCCAAAGCCTTTGAGTTTCACCTTCAGGATCTGGCCTTCTAAAGAGCAATCAGGGTTGATCTCCTCCAGGACTAACCGGTTTGATCTTCCTCCTCTACCTTCAGGTTAAGGAAGCCTCACAATAACATGGCTGCAGCAGTGAAAGGGAGGGCTCTTCAGTTCTCAATTAAGCCAAATGGACTGCTTGAAGCTTTTACCACCTCTCCTTCTTCGGCTTCAGCCTCCTGTAATAACAATTAAAGCTTTTTCAATTAGCTTGGCTCTCAGGGGGCAGCCAAAAGTCAACATGTTCTTTCCAATGCAAATTGAAGGGCTCTGCCAACTGGATAATCCTTAATGATTTGCAGCTGCACCGGAAAGAGTAGACCATTTTGGTAGTGTTGAGTCTCCAAGATGTGTCTGGAAAGAGGGATAAACTGGTTAGCCAGCATTGCTTTCTATGAGGTCTGTGATGTCATCTTGGAAGGAAAAAATGTGCAATGCCCTTCTTTTTTCTTCTTCTTCTTTTTAAGGGGTGGAGTTAATATGCAATGGCTTCTTTATTGTTTGCAGGCTGCTGTTTTTCTAGATGGCTATTTGGTTTTACACAATCCTGGCTGGAATTTCTCTGTCTCCCACCTGAATTCAGAGCTTTGTATTGCCATGTCTAGTTGCATTACCATGTATTTGTATTACCATGTCTGTTTTCCAGTAAATCAGCTCCAGACTTGTTCTCTCTGTATACAGAGTAGAAATCAGAAATAGGAGATATACATAATTATATGTATACATGTACATATACATATACAGAGCCACAGTGGTAAAAGTGCAATACTGCAGGTTATTTCTGCTGACTGCTGGCTGTCTGCAATTGGGCAGTTCGAATCTCACCAGTTCCAAAGTTGACTCAGCCTTCCGTCCTTCCCAGGTGGGTCAAAGGAGGACCCAGATTGTTGGAGGCAAGAGGCTGAGTCTGTAAACCTCTTAGAGAGGGCTGGAAAGCATTTGTGAAGTGGTTTATAGTTAAGGGCATTGCTTACTTTCCTTCCTTCCTTCCTTCCCTCCTTCTCGTTCCTCCCTTCCTCCTTCCTCTTCCTCTTCCTTCCCTTCTCCCTTCCCTTCCCAGCTGAATGCAGAATTGCAAGCAAACTCTGCCCATAGTCAGGAGATCGATCTTGACCAGCTCAAAATTGATTCAGCCTTCCTTCCTTCCAAGGTTGGTAAAATGAGGTCTAGATTGTTGGGGGCAAGAGGCTGACTCCTGCAAACCACTTAGAAAAAGGCTGTAATAGCACTGTAAAGAGGGATGTAAATCTAGGTGCTATTGCTATTTCCTTCCTTCCTTCCTTCCTTCCTTCCTTCTTCTCTTGCCTTCCTTCCTTCCTTCCTTCCTTCCTTCCTTCCTTCCTGCCTGCCTGCCTGCCTGCCTGCCTGCCTGCCTGCCTGCTAGAACACATGAATTGTAAGCAAATTCTGCCTACATTTAGGAGTTCAATCCTGACTGGCTCAAATTTGACTCAGCCTTCCATCCTTCTGAGCTCAGAAAAATGAGGACCCAGATTGTTGGGGTCCAGAGGCTGACTCTGTAAACTGCTTAGAGAGGGCTGGAAGCGGTATACAAGTCTAAATGCTACTGCTAATAGATTGAAAAATGGGTTTCTCAGAGTCCATTTGGTCTTCAGATCCTCCGTTTCAGAGAGCTGATGATTGAGGGGACATCTGCTTGGTAATTTGAAGCCAAGAACCCCAGCTTTTGCTCTGCTCATGTTTTTGCCTTGTTCCTGTGAAGAGGATTCATTCCTGGCAGCAGAGTAAGGTCCCAATCCAGCCAGATCAAGCCTCTCCTTCTCCTTTGCAGGCTCCCACCCTCCCCCCTGTGGATTAGGGCCCACCCAGCCCTCATGTTGAGGTGAGTCAGCAAAGATCTCAAGCTTGGTCCATGGATATCTAGCACATCTGTTGCGTGTTGACTTGTGGATTTCAACCTGTCATTTGCTTCACCTGGATGGGGTGCCAGAAACATAGCGGGTATCCTCTGTGACTTTAATTAAAAGAAGGGTCTGTTAATTCCATCGGTACCCATGCTGCAAAGTGCTAGCTTCTTTCTCTTCAGGTAGCTGACAGGTTGTGCTAAAATAGTCAGGGGCACAAAGAGGAGGCCAAGAGTCTTGGCAACATGTTGTGAGACTCACAAAAAGGATGCAAAAGCAAAATAGTGAATCTGGATGTAACATTTTAATTTTCTGAAAATCAGTAGTTGCTGAGGAAAAATAAAACCAGGGGTTGGTTGCCTTGAAATCCAGGTGACTCCCTCTCTGGGCCAAAAATGGAGCATCCAGGCAGTCAGACTTCGCGGGACTTTTTTGCTTTCTCAGGCAAATGCTGGGAAGGTGGGTGGGGGTGGGGATGGGGGTGGCAAGAATTAATTAGAGGGATGTTTCTCATGTCATGCAAGAGCAAACAGAGATTGAAAAAGTGGTGAGATATAGGTAGCTGACAATATCTCAGGAAAAAAGCAGAAGGTTGCCAGAAGGAAAGCAACTTGGAGTCCTTCTCTTCTCTTCTCTTCTCTTCCCTTCCCTTCCCTTCCCTTCCCTTCCCTTCCCTTCCCTTCCCTTCCCTTCTCTTCTCTTCTCTTCTCTTCTCTTCTCTTCTCTTCTCTTCTCTTCTCTTCTCTTCTGTTTCTGTTTCTCTTCTCTTCTGCTTCTCATCTCTTCTCTTCCTCTTCTCTTCCTCTTCTCTTCCCTTCCCTTCTCCTCTCTCCTTCCTTTCCCCTCATCTCCTCTCCTCTCTCTTCCTCTCCTCCCTCCTCCTCCTTTCCTACCTTGACAAATGTGTTAGTCATAAGTTGCAGGTATTGGATGTTACAAAGCCTTTATTGAAGTCAGAGGTGTCCACAAAGCATAACCCCAGAAGTCATGATGTTGACCCAGTGGTGTGTCATGCACCATTTGTGGTCACCTTCTTGACTTTTGAGGATAGTTCTGATCATTGCATGTCAGATTTGTGCCTCCAGAAAAAAGGTACCTCTTGAAATCTTTTCGTAAATCCGTAAATCGGATTGACTTTTCTCTCATCCCGAGACAATCCTACCTGGGTTGGGTTGCATTCTAGAATAAAGCAAATTTGGGTTCAAAAGGAATGGAGAGGGACACACTCCTGTCCAAGGGAGTTGTGTAATGCTTTCAAACTACATTCCTCGCAGGCATTTACAACCTCGCTAGCCTTTTTTCTGGGCTGTGCTTAGTGAATTGTGTGAACTTTGTTTCCTATTCTGCAAGAGTTTGTTTCTAATTTACTCCGTAGCCAGTCTCTGTGCGTGCTTCCATTGACTGAAGTACACATAACATTTTTGCAGAATTGGATTTCAGCCTCTTGTCTTGAATTCTTTTCCATAATCTTAGTTCCATTTGCCCTCTATATAGTTGGGAGCTAATGATGTTCTTGTGTGATTTTGTAATGGATTGGAAAGCCTTGGTCATTTGAGACCCACATAAGCAAAGCATTGCGTATTCAGAGCACGGAGCTATGCTAGACATTCATTCCTCATTTTTCATTCCCACTTGGGTTCAGATTTGCAAAGAATAAATAAACTGGAAGATGCCCGTTAACCCTGCTGTGAACAGTGAAAACCATCAGATGACAATAGAGCGGTATCTTGAGAGTAGCGGGGTTGTCACCATGAAGACAGGCACACACAATTGATGCATGAGACAATGGTTCTTTCTAAGTTTCCTGCTTGATTGTTGCTAGGAGAGCATTTCTGTTTTGACCCGTCAAGGAAGAGCAATTGGAACATAAAGGAAGGTGTCTGTCAGCATGTCAACATTAGTAACAACTCAAGAATTTTGTCTGCCTCTCTTTGTAGTCAAAACAACATTTTTGACATCCAAGAAGAACAACAGAATGGGAAGGGATATTGGAAGTCTTCTAGTCCAACCCCTGCAGATGCAGGAGACCCAATACCATTTCAGACAAATGATGGTCCAATCTCTTCTTAAAAACCTCCAGTGATGGAGCAGCCACAACTCCTGAAGGCAACTTCTTTCACTGATTAATTGTTCTCACTGTCAGGAAATATCTCCTTGGTTCTAGGTTGCTTCTCTCCTTGCTTAGTTTCCATCCACTGCTTTTTGTCCTGCCTTCTGGGTGCTTTGGAAATTAGGTTGACACACCCCCCCCTCTTCTTTGTGGCAGCCCCTCAAACATTGGAGCACTCCCATCATGTCACACACACACATGCAGTCCTTCTTTTCCTAAAACTAGACACATTCCTGTCCATCTGAGTCTACACTATGTATTCTTCATAGCCCGTTTCCCGAGAAGCAATCTTATTGACCAGAATACTTGGCATTATAAAATAAACTCTCAACTCTTGGGATGGGAATTAACAGGGGATTTCGAGCTTTAAAGGTCCAGCAAAACACCTGGGAACCACCTATGTATGGAGAAAGATTATGGCAGGTCTGATATGAATTAAATTGGAGCTTAAGGAAAAATGCAAAATGTAATGACAAAAGGCCTTCAGTAAACTCCCAGACCCGTGTGGTGACCCTATGGCATTGTCAGCATTCCAGAAAACCTCCATTCCAACAAATAACTCTGAGACAGGCATCTTCTCAAAAGTTCTGTTTTATTTGGATAGTAACCTTGCACATTTGGGAAATCCCAACTCTGAAAATTCTGGGCTTCCTTACAATAAGTAAAAACTACAAATCCACCCCCTGTACCCATCATCGCATAATATGCCCCAATCACTCTCCATCCCAACTAGAGATGTCCCCTCACCCAGGTGCAGACATAACATGATCTTGACTTTGAGAAAGAATGCTATTATGTCTAACCACGTACACTCCAAGAAATTCCCCCCTCCCATTTTCCCAGGCTCAAGAATGTGGCAGTGTGGAAGTGTCTGGTGTCAATATGGCTTCCAAAGCTGAAAGTCGTGCCACAGGTAGCATGCTGAGCCCTCTCTGAAGGGACGCACGCTGTCAGCCCAGCTCAGCTCCACCGCACATGTCTGCATACCTCCCACCAGCCAGCTGGTCTTTGGACCTCTGCCATATATGCGCAGCGAGTGAGGTGTATGTGGGGGGGGGCGCATGCACAGGAGAGCAGGACACATGCACGGGGTGCGTGCGCATTGCATTTTGGGTATGCACACACGTGCTTTTGGTCCTCGATGCCAAAAAGGTTCTCCATCTCTGTCCTAGACTGACCCAGAATCCAGCCCTCAGTGAGCATCTCATGGTTCGAGACCAATTCCCCGTTCAGAATCCTTTCGGCCGAAAAAGGGACCATTGACAGAAATTGTGTTTCTCCTTTGCGTCATTGTCTTTAATGCAAAACCGTAATGAAGTTGGCATGATCTCTCCATTGAGTTCCTTTCATCCAAAATGCCCACCTTCTTCCATGCAAGCTCTCACCTCCACCACATGCACCCTAATCCACCTCCCGTAATTAAAAACATTAATGTTCCAGTTGACATCTGGGTGCGAAAGATTATACTTCCCCCGAATAATAAGGGTGGAAACTTTCAATGAATATATAGAAGCTCATTAAGGACTTTTTGGAATTAAGTGAAGACAGAGCCAGTTTTTCCATCTCTTGATGGGAGGGAGATGGAGATGGAGATGGGGGGCAAAGTTCCATTGCTTGAATCCTTCCGCACAATGTTAGCTTCACATCCTCAAGGTACTAATTTGAAATTAATCAGTGTAATAGTCTGTTCTTTCTCTCGTTCCACCGCTTGAAAATGAATGGTTGCTGACAGCAAAGACTTCGTAATTATTTGTTTTTAAAAGGCTTATTGAGAATTGGAGAAGAACAAAGATTTTTTGATGAAGCAATAAAATCAGTTGGGCTACACAGTCACTCCAATTCTCCTGCTGACCCAGGACAATTTGCACTGAAGGGTACTGCCCCATTAAAATGCAAAATTAGGCCCCTTCTTGGCTGGGTAGAATCATAATTTCAGAACTCAATATAGACTTTATTATGTGTTTGCACAAATGGATGCGCACACCAGATGCTGGCGCCTTGCTCCCATTTCATGGCCATTATGTTTGAATTGGTGTTGGCACCACTGTGGCAATTATGGAATGAGAGTTTTCGGATGTTAGGTTTGTGTGGAAATGTATATATTGTCCTTAAGGTGAAACTGCAGCCTTTTCTGGTTCAAATATAGCACGAGCACTTAGACTTATATCCCACTTTATGGTGCTTTACAGCCCTTTCTAAGCGGTTTTATAGAGTCAGCATATTGCTCCCAGCAATCTGGGTCTTCATTTTACCCACCTTGGAAGGATGGACGGCTGAGTTAACCTGGAGCCTGGTGGGATTTGAACTGCCAAATTGCAGGCAGCCGATAGTCAGCAGAGGTAGCCTGCAATACAGCACTCTAACCACTGCACCACTGAGGCTCCAAGACACGGTGTTGAATGTGTAGGTCAAAGATGCTGAGTAGGCAAGTCTTTGGATGTTGGTCAGTGGAAGCTCTCAGAAGCCCCCATCATTAGCCAAGTTGGTTAGGAAGTGTCATGGATTCCCACTTATGGCCAGGGCATCATACATCAACTTATTCAGAGACTTTGGGTAGGCTGGTAGAGATTACCATATCTTCTTATGGATTCATGGCACATCATCTAATTCATTAAAACATCTTCCATGTCTACTCAAAATGGATGGCAGGAGAGCATAAGAAACATCTGGTCATGCAATTAGAATATACTGATTGGTTTCTCCAATGATTCCTTAACGTGCTGCATTGCTAGACTTGATGGAAATCTTAGATTTTATGTAGCTTCTATATGTTTCCAAATTACAGAAAGTGCTAGAAGGACTGGATCAACCTATTCTCCAAAGCACCTGAAGGCAGGACAAGAAGCAACACATGGAAACTAATCAAGGAGAGAAGCAACCTAGAACTAAGGAGAAATTTCACTACAATGAGAACAATTAATCAATGGGAAAACTTGCCTTCAGAAGTTGTGGTGCTCCATCACTGGAGGCTTTTAAGAAGAGATTGGGGAGCTCTTAGTCTGAAATGGTATATAGGTATCCTGCATCGGCAGGGAGTTGGAACAGATGACCTCCAGGGTCCCTTCCAACTCTATTATCTTGTTACCTTTGTGTTATGTGTTAGAAGTGTATAGGAACCAATTCTTCCAAGAGCCTGGCCCATCTCTCTTTTAAGGGAAGTCCATAGCTGAAGTACACCTTGGGAAAGCTAGCAGGGCACTGCAGCTCAATTGCTTTTATTATCCTTCAGAGGGGTGAATTATGCTACAAGATTGGTGGCTGGGGAGATGGTTGTTAGGATACAGCCAGCCCATGAATCTTAATTGCACTTCCTTGTCCTAATGAAGTAAACAGAGAGAAGGCTGAGCCAAATTTATTCAGCTCTCACCAAGATGTGACTTTCCTAGAAATCTGAGAAGATACAAACCAGGGAGGTCCACCTCTTTCAGCCTGGGCAGGAATGAGAAGACAGTTCTCAAGGTATAAGAATAATTTTGAAGATGAATTTGGAATTACAGGTGGGAGGCGGGGATATCCGCAATCCCATGATATTGGGGGTATGGCAATAGTTCTAAGTATGAGGAGCAACCATTAATCACTTTTTAAAGTGCTGTTGTAACTTTGTACCATCGCTAAACAAATGGTTGTGAATTGAGAACTTTTTGTGGAATAATTTTCAGAAGAGCATAATTATTGGTACCTCAGGGAATATACTGACAGTCTTCAGTTGCAAGAAAGAAAGGAAAACTGCTGTTTTATCCTTTCCTCAGCACAGAACCTCCTGAAATCTGGACTACAATTCCTGGAATTCCCAGTCAGGGTGGATATTCAGAGTCCTGGAATGTCAGAGTTACAATTTTAAGTTGAAATGAGAGAATCTCTTGAAGGCCTTGGATTTTTGAAGGATTTGGACAAAGATTTTAAACAGGACTCCGTTCTGAAATCTTGACGATTTGTGTGGTTTTGAAAATGTGGCAACTTCTCTTCTCTTCACAGACTTTTATTGCTGTTCAGTAAATTAAAAAACAAGAAGCCATAACTCTTCCTTTGATAGTCCAAAACACAATATTTTGTGAAGGAAATGTTGCATCAGATGAAAGACCTCATGCTGGCTGGGGAATTCTGGGAGTTGAAGTCCACATGTCTTCAAGTCACCAAGGTTGAGAGACACTGCTCGAGTGAGATGCCCTTCCAGTTGGTTTCTGGACAATAGATAAGGACTTGTGCTTGGCAGAGATGGGGGCTGCCCTCCTGTCCTTTAATTCATGCAAATTCTTGGACGAGGTCTGAAAAAGGAAGAAGTTGGTATTAAAATGCACCCTCCTTCCTGTCACCTAACAGGGATGGCTTAGCTTGCTGATAGGATATTCCTTCGGTGGTTTGGATGATCCCTGGATGTTCACGTCTGGCCTATTTGGCTACTGAATCCAAAGTAACCAAATGCTGAGTTTCCTTTGGTCATCCTTCCTTTCTGACCAGGGAAGATTTGTTCTGTAGCAGTGCTGGGATTCAAAAAAATTACTCCTGGTTCTGTGGGCATGGCTTGGTAGGCTTGGCAGGGGAAGGATACTGCAAAATCCCCCTTCCCTCCCCACCCCACTAACCTGCTTTCCAGCTCCATTCTCCTGTGCAGGGCAACCAAAGGAGACCCAGCCAATCATCTGGGACTCAGGAGGCAGAGAAGAGATGGGGTTGGCAGGGCCAGTCGGAGGTGGTTCTTTTGCTGGTTCTCCAAACTACTCAAAATTTCCGCTACCGGTAGTTCTCCAGAACTGGTCAAAACCTTCTGAAGACCATCTCTGTTCTGTAGGCACCTAGAGTTTGACATGAGTTCAAGCTCTCCACTCAGTCTGAAAATTGCCCACGAAGCATATTTCTCTCCTAGTTTTCTTGTACTTTTGGGAACGTGGTGGGTTGGGCTCTGGAGAAATCTTTCTGATGCCACTCAGAAGGTTTCTCATCCCCAAACAGTACAGACAAAGCCAGCAGGGCCTTGAGTGGAGCAACACTTACATATACAACGTTTTCCCAATCATTCCCTGTAACCTTTCAGTGCTTCACTTCAAGAAAGTGAACTTGTATTATGGAACAAAACTTCCTTGGTTGCAAATGATTGCAATTATCCAGTAATGAACTGCTGGAGCTGGCTAAATATTGTGGCATTCGTTAAACTGAGTTACATAAAGTGTTCCTAAGCATTGCGTCTTTCTCAGAGGCTAGCAATAAAAATCTTTCTTACCTTTTACTGGGGGTGGCTGTGCTACTTAGCTTCTCTGAGGCGGGGGCACTGTGTATTGCATCCTAAACCAAGGAGAAAAAGAGCAGTTTTAAGCAGTGGTGGGATTCAAATATTTTTACTTTACCGGTTCTGTGGTTGTGGCTTGGTGGGCACGGCAGGGGAAGGATATTGTAAAATCGCCATTTCCACCCCACTCCAGGGGAAGGTTACTACAAAATCCCCATTCCTTCCCCACCCCACTAACCTGCTTTCCAGCTCCGTTCTCCTGTGCAAGACAACCAAAGAAGATCCAGCTGTTCAGCTGGGACTCAATGGGAGGCAGAGAAGAGAAGGGGTTGGTGGGGCCAGTCGGAGGGAGGATTTGTTGGTTCTCCAAACTACTCAAAATTTCCGCTTCTGGTGGTTCTCCAGAACTGGTCCGAACCTGCTGAGCACCACCTCAGGTTTTCAGGAAAAGGAACTGGATAACTTTTGCAGAGCTAGCTGGTCCCAAAGAAGGCACCCCAAAATTGTTGGGAATGTCAACGTTTTTTCCCTCCTATTTCAAGTGACAGTAAGATCTCCTTGTTTGATTGATTGACTGATTGCAAAGCTGCCTGTCAGAAGACTTGAGAAGACAAACAATGCACTATAACAATAAAAGAAGAACCAAACAGCAAACAACCATCGGGGGATTATAAAAATGAAAAACAGTCATCATGTTCTCTTTTTGCCTGACGAGAGAGAGGCACCTTTAAGTTCTCTTTGATGTGAGAAATGCAACTTCTTGGCTCAGCACACCCAGCATTGTTAAATGATTTTGCTACAAGGGCAATTAGATTGGATTTCTCAACTGATAAAGCTTTCTGAATTAAATTGGAATGTTGATTCAAACAATCCTGCGGAAGGCTTCCCCATTAATTCCAGAGGCTTCTGTGCATGCACAGAAATGACTTTTTTTCTTGCCGATTCAGAGATTCAAATGGAAGGACTTATTTATTTATTTATTTATTTGATTTGTCAATCGCTTATAAGGTAATAGATATAAGTATAAACATGAGTAAGAATGCAGGAAATAGGAACGAATCAATGGGGACAATAGGACAGGGATGGGAGGCACAAGCTCCATTGTGCCCAAACCCATTCTCTTGGGAAGCTCACTGGGCCAACAGAAGCACATCTCCCCACCACACCACAAGTTGTGTCCAACTGAACCCTTTCTTTGAGCATGGAAAGGCATCTAAACTTCTTAGTTTAACTGAGGAAAAGCCAGAGCCTTCCTTTCTAGAGAACCAAACTTTTATATTTTGTTGGCCATGACTATAGATATTCCCCAGCCAGGGTCCTTCTCCATCATAGGTCTATGAAGACAGGATACATACCAGGGATACCCAGCCAGCCACCCTGCCCCAAATTTAAACGTAGCACCCTTCTGAAAGTTGTCCCTGAAGAGCCACATTTCTGATTTCTGCTTCTCAGCCATTTTTTTTTTCTGTGGTGGGAAGAGGAAACAGTCATACTTTGCAGAGAAATCCTATTAATCATTTTAATGCAAAAAAACCCCCAAACCCCACCCTAGTCAGCCACTGATCTGTTCCCCCATCTCAAAAAAGGCAAAGCCCACCTTTGCTGTTGGCATGCAAAGAGCAGAGTTACTCCTATTTCGGTCAGGAAGTTCTGAGAAGTAGGTGGAGACCAGGGGGGCAGCTACCCCATCAGCCTCTCCTCCCCAGTCCTGGTTCTCTTCCTTGGTGGCAGATTTCCTACTTAGAAGGAGAGGCAGGAGGGACTGCAGGTGTTTTGTGGCTGCTGCACCACACAGGGGTTTAATCCAAGATGCGGCCACCATTTTGGGTTTTTCAAATTCACATAGGAGCACAGACACAGATGGACACACAGCTATTGTGTTGCTCCTTAAAGAGAGGAAGGGAGTGATGGAAGAAGAAAAAATCCAGGTCCAGTTCCAAGCCGGGAATAAAATGGAGGTTGATTGGAAAGAAATGTTGGTTTATTGATGAAGCAGAATGATCAACAGCATGTGATTCTGGGACAGCTGACAAAATGGAGTTGAGAATAGAGTGGGTTTGATACCTTTTGGATCCCTAAGGGGTCATGTAGGTGTCATGGCTGGCTCTATAGGCAAAAGGGGAAATGCAAATCCTGGGTGTTTATCTGAGTTAATCTGGTCAAACTTTGGCTTGTTGCTTATCTGGAGTATCTGTCTGACCCAATCTTTCTGAGTGGATTACCAAATCTGCATTTCTCAGAGCTGGCTGCCTCAGTATCTTCTTGGGGCAGGGAGACTGGTGCTGGTATCTGCCTCCCTTAAGATTTTTCCTCCATTTCTCCTATAGGGGAAATATTCTATCCTGCCTTTTTAATATTCCCCAAAATATTTCATTCTCTAGGAGGGCGGGTAGATGCTGACTTTCTACAGGAGGGAGAGGCAAGAGGGTTTGCAGGGGGTGTCAAAAAACATCAAAATGTTTCTATGTCTGTTGCAGTGCAGAGTGGTTGAATCACATGGCTGGGGCCCTAATCTTGACTTTCTGATTCTCCAGAACTGGTCAGGACCTGCTGAATACCACATCTGACCAAAGGCCCCATGGAAATCTCTGAGGAGGGAGAATCTGACTCTGCCCTTGAAGCACCCACTTTTCCAACATGTTCTGCACAAATATTCCCTTCTCCCAAGAGGCCTCCCTCCACCCGCCCTCTGTCTCCTGGAGGCATGAAATAGCCCAGCAGCTTTTGCAACTCAAACAGACTGGCCATGTGAGAAAGGCGAGAACCCAGTTGATATTTAATGGCAATCTTGCCTTATTTAAGCACCCAGAGTGTCTAAATGTCAGCGCCGACCCTGGTCTGCCTTTGGTCCGATCAAATAAAAAGGGGCTTTGAGTCCAACAGCTTAAGTTAAGAAGCTGCATCTCATAACCTTTTCTCTTCCATAATTCCTCCCTGATTCAGAGGGGTGGGGGGAAGGCAAAGAAAGGCGGGCAGCAGACAAAGTCAGGATGCAGCCTCCAAATTCTACCCACTTCCCAATTCCTGCATTGGCCTGTAGCCTTCTCCAAAGGAATTATTTTGAGGTTGCAAATACTGTATCGGGATATGCATCCTGTTTCAAGTAGAAGTGGACCCTGTTTGTTTCCCCTAAAATACAACCTACTCTGAAAGTAAGTCCTAGCTTGATTTTTAACATGTGTGCCCAATATAAGCCCTACCCCCAAAATAAGCCCTAATGAAGATTCCTCCCACTCCAGAGTGCACGGGTTAAAAATTAAGCTAGGGTAGGGATGGGGGGTACTACTTGCCCTACTACTTGCCTTTGGACAGGTGTAGCCAGGCCTTGCACTCCCCGACACCTGCCTTGCCAGCCCATTTCTTCTGCAGCGGCAAGGCTGGCAAGGCTTTCCTGAAGGCCTCTGGAGCTGATAACAAAGCTCTGGATCGATCCAGAGCCTCTGATCTCGGCCGACTCTTCCGTGCACAAGCTGAGAGGAAGAAGGCATCTCTTGAGAACTGCTTGAGCAGAAAACTGATTCCCAGTGTTGCAGAACTGTCTTTCTTGAAAACCCATCTCCCTGCCCTCATCTTGGCCCCGAGAGGCTCCTTTAGTAATTGATTTGGATGTATCTTGGTGCCAGAAAGCAGAGAAAACCTGCTGTTTAGCTAATCAGGCATATCAGTTATGCCTCAGCAGGAACTGCTGTGAGAGGCAACTCCTTTTTCTCTTCTTCCCTCAGCCTCCTCTCTGTTGCATCTGAGATAAATCCATGTTGGAGGGGCAAAGCCCCTGAAATGCATGGCTTAGATCCGGCCTTCTCTTCCAGTCACTTCCCCTCTCAGACAAACAGGATTAGGCTCCAAGAAAGGTGACAATGAAGAGGATCAGGAGGCGGACAAAAGACTCCCTGGAGGAAGAGTAAGGTTTGGGAAAAGGGGATGGTTGCGCTTTTCAGTGATCTGAAAGAAACCAAGTTCTGTTTTCCAGATGTCTCAAGCGCCCCAAATAATGGTTATAGGAAAGCAGCAGGTTCCTTTGCTGGCTGGGGAATTCTGGGAGTTGAAGTCCATGAGTCTTAAAATGGCTTCCTCATGTTTCCTGCTCCCCATCCACAGCAATCCAGCTTTTGGCCACTGCACAGTGAAAATCAGCAGCCAAAACTGACCAGGGCTGGGGGTGGAGAACAGCATCAACCAGGTGTAGCAACGAGATGGCCTGTGGATGTTTGGCCAACTTACCACAGCTGGAGGAGCTGGAAAGGAAAGCACACACACACAGTACATTTCTTGCTTTTCCTGTAGAGGGATGAAGTTTTCATATCCAAAAACACAGGTATGAAGCCACATTTGTGGTCTGGGATAAGAGGGGTGAAGAATCTCAACCATGAAACTCTCTGAGCTTCAGGGCCTGCCCAGGACATGGGAGATGGGTAGAGTTGAATCAGTTGATGGCAGAATAACAGGGAAGAGAAAGAAGATGATAGAGGAATCAGTTTAGGAGTTTGGACTGCTCATCCTTGCTTAACCCAGACTATCCTTGATGGAGAGTTACTTTTATTCTTCCTCACTCAAGTGGCAATAAGTCCCCTGTCAAAGATAGAGAGTTCTATTGTTGCCCTCTAGGATTATGGAACTTTTCAGCACAGTTCCTCTAATATTGGCCCTTTGCAGCTTGGGTGAGTTTGTGCTCCAACCATAAATTGATCCCAAGGCAAGAATTGGAAATGAGAACCAATATTGAAAGTGTCAACAAAATGGCAAAGTTCAAACTCAGCCTTTCAGGACAGGGTAGCCTCACCTGCTTCCCACCTGCCTGCTCTTTCTCCGTTGATTAATTTCTACCCATCTTTCTCCCAATTTTTCAGTCTCCTTGGCAACCATTGCTGGGAGTTGGGGGAGGAAATTAAGATTATCTGAACTTTCCTTTCCCATGTTACTCGTCCTGGTGGATTTTCCTGCAGCAGCCTCCAGATTTTTGGAGCTTATTCAAGAGACCCTGAAACCCACCAGGTTACAGAGTCCCAAAATATCCCAGCAGAGATTTTATTTATTTTATTTGTTTGTCAAATATGTACAAGATAACAAGTATAGGTATGAACATAAACAAGAACAAATGAAGTAAATACAGATAAATAGGGACAGTAGGACAGGGACAGTAAGCATGGTGGTGCACATATTCATGCCCCATTTAAGAACCTCTTAGGAATGGGGTAAGGTCCACAGTAGACAGTTTGAAGTTGAAGCTATGGGGGGTTGAGGCTATAGCAACAAAGGGTAGGGCGTTGACCACTCTGTTGCTGAAGTCGTATTTTCTGCAATCGACTTTGGAGCATTTTTACCTTGAGTTTGTATTGGTTGTTTGCCCATGTATTATTATGATTGAGGCTGAAGTTGTTGACAAGTAAGACGTTGTAGCAGACAATTTTGTGTACTATGCTTAGAGTGGATGGCAGGCGGCGCCATTCCAGATTGTCCAAGCTATTGTCCAGATAAAACAATTTGGCTTTGCATTCTGGGTTTCTTTCTTTCAGTTTATTACTTTCTGTTGCATGCTACTGTTCCTCAATTCTGCTTTACTTCTTGGATTTTTCAAAAGTAATTTCAGGTCAGGGTTATAAACAGTTTGCTGCAACTTAGCATTTTGTACGTGCATTGGGTGTTGGAAACATGTGTTGATAAAACACCAGGGCGGGGAAGAAAATGCTGCTTTGATTTTATCGTAGATAAGATCCCCTCACGAATGTGTGTGTGTGTGTGTGTGTGCTCTGACTGGTCACTATTGGATTAGTCGTGCAAGTGACTAAAAGAGTTGGTCGAATCATCCAGAAAATCATAGGAATGTTGCACTTTCCTGCAGTGTTTGCGATTCATGCATTTGCCGGGAGAAAAGACGTCAGCGGACTGATGGAACTAAACGTGACACTCAGCTCGATGCTCTCAAGCCACCTGGCCCCAATTCTGAAATGAAAAAAGAAAAGCAAGCAGGTTTCAAATGTTCAATTCCCATTTTGGAAAGGAAGCTGACTAATTTAGACTTGCACCAAGAGCATTTTGGAAGAAATCAGAATGCAGAATAGCATCTCTCCTCTAACCGTTGATTCTGACTTCTGGAACGAAAACCATCTTATTTTTCCTTGCTGCACAGGAATATCCTCAACATTTGGGAAAACAATTTCCCTTTGGGATCTGCAGGGAGGAGGGAGAGAGAAGCTACCCCATCCCTCAAGTCAGCAATGTCTTAAGCCACTTTCAGCACCAGTGATATAAATGGGGGAAAATTTTCCCCTCTATGCTTGTGCATTTGTCAATGGAGCTTTGCTGAATCCACCCTGGTGGACAGCATACTTCTAGCTGTCCCTCCCTTCAGTGAGAATTGCTTTTAACTGTGATTGAAATTTGCCCAGATGGGTTGACACTGTGGGTTTGTCTGCTCTGGGAATCAGAATATTCCTCTGGTGGGCTTCTGCACCACTCCTGTAGACACCAGACCTCAACCCTTAGCACTAGGGCATGCCAACAAGGCATCTGTTCAAAAAAGGTGTACCAATGTTCACATGTCTGGCAAGAACCAGTGAGTCTTGCTGTTTTGGGGGATTAATTTACACCCCACTGCGCAGCCCTACATCCATGGATAGATTGTTGGTTGGCATTTGACAAATTGGCCCTTGATTCCTACTAAAATAGACCTAACCAAGTTGGCCCTCTCTCTAAAGCAGTGTCTCTCAACCTTAGCCATTTGAAGATGTGTGAACCTCCACTCCCAGAATTCAACATGGTTGGCTGGAGAATTCTGGGAGCTGAAGTCCACCCATTTTCAAGTGGCCAAGGCTGAGAAATGCTGATCTAAAGACAAACGAACCATGGTGCATCATCTCCAGATGCCCAGAGCTTTTTCCAGAGCTATGCTTCCTCCTGCAGCAACTCCAGAAAGGCCAGCTTTGGAAGGGAGGCCCATGGGGCTGTGCACCTCCCCCCCCCATGGCATTATGCTTTCACAACCTCCAGGTATGGAGTCAGGGAGGGGACATGGTGTGGGTGCAGCACCTCTGGATCTCTCTGTTCCAAGGGTAAAGCCAATGCAGCATCTTCTCTCTGCATTCGGTCCCCCTGTCCCGCCCTCGGTGCACTGAATCATCTGAGCTAACATTTAATTAATTTGTGACACTTTGACAGATGGCAAGGAGATTAGGAACTCTGTCTTTGGAAATACAATTGAGCAAAGCTTTTTGGAAGTTCTCAGTGGTTAACACTCACGTACCACGTTGCTTCTAAAAGGCTGCTGTATTTGTTGGTTCCTTGACAGAGTTACCCAAAAGCCCTTCAGAGACACTTAATGACTAATTGCAGGATTTGATATTGGCAAATGTTTTGCTATCTTTATACATCTTTATGTATGCATGCGCACACACACATGTGCTAAGTATGTGTACTTCATTTTTATTTGCTGAAACTTAGATTATGTATTCCAATTCCTAAGTGCAGATAAATAAATACCTAGATTCTTTGGCATTTGGTGATTCTCAGTCATCTGCGTTGACTTCACTGCAGTACCTGAGATCACTGAATCCTATGGGATGGAAGGGACCTTGTAAGGCAGGAAGACTCATACTCCTGGGTAAATAACCCTCCAATCTTTTCTTGAAAACTTCCAACAATGGAGCAGCCACAGCTCTGGAAGCCAAAGTGTTCCATTGATGAATTGTGCTCATGGTCAGGAAATTCCTGCTTAGTTCCAGGTTATCACTAACTTCTACCCATTGCTTCTTGCCCTGCCCTCAGATGCTATGGAGAGTAAATTGAACCCCTCTTCCCTCTGACAGCCCTTCAAGTATTGGAAGATGCTGTTGGGTTTCCCTTAAGCCCTAAACTAGAAATAACTAGTTCCCTTAGCCATTCATGATACGATTTAGTCTCTAGACCCCATATCATCTTTGTTGCTCTCCTATACACTCTTTCTTGGGCCTCAGCATTTTTATTTTTTTGTATCATGGTGACCAGAACTGGATGAAGTCTTCTGAGTGTGGCCTCACTAATGCAGTATTCGCTGACTCTGTAAACCGCTTGGAGAGGGCCATGAAGCACAATGAAGTGGTATATAAGACTAAGTGCTATTGCTACTATACAGATGCCATTAGCTATCTCTGCTTGGCCAAACCAAAACCATTGCTGTCAAAACTCTTTTTCCAAACTATAACTTTGCCAGCCACCAGCCAGGGCACAAACTCAAAATCATCTATTGGCTCCTTTCCAATATTTTGGAAAGATTCTTCAAACATGGATGGTCTTAATTTCCAAGACTGCCAATTTCTTGTTGGAAGGCAGGAAGTCCCAATTACAGGCATATGTTCCTTTCAAAAGCCTGTCTCAAAGTAATTCTTTTCATCCCCTTTGATTCTTAACCTGAGCAGGAAAAGATCAATCACAGCTCTATCTGTGCTTTTGCAGGATAAATACATTCTACTTGTTCCTCTTTTGCTGAAGTTGGAGGAAAATGCTAAACAGTACACCATGTTCTAAATTATTCAGAATTCTTTCCCCAAGACTTTTGGTAATACTTTCCTCCTGATGTTTGCAACAATTCTTTGTTTATTCTGTCATGTTATTTCTTTACTATTTGATTTATTCACGAACATTTCTGTCATGTTCCATTCCCGATGGTTTAGAATAGCATATGCTGGGGGGAAAAGAGAGCAGAAGATTAAAAATAACAACACTAGCAGGAAGCTTTAGAATAACATTGACCCTAACAACTTCTGCTGGAGGGTTTTAAAAAAAATGAGATAAGATCATATCTGGAACCTTGCATGTGCTACCCATGTAAAAAAGGTGTCCCTCTCTAAGCAGTTTACAGAGTCAGTCTCTTGCCCCCAACAATCTGGGTCCCTATTTTAGCCACCTCGGAAGGACGGAAGGCTAAGTTGACCTTGAGCCAGTCAGGACTGAACTCCTGGTGGTGGCCAGAGTTAGCCTGCAATAGTGTTTTCTAAGCATGGACAGAAGGAAGGAAGGAAGGAAGGAAGGAAGGAAGGAAGGAAGGAAGGAAGGAAGGAAGGAAGGAAGGAAGGAAGGACATAGCACTTAGACTTATATACCACTTTACAGTGCTTTACAGCCCCCTCTAAATGCTTACAGAGTCAGCATATTGCCCCTAAACAATCTGGCTCCTCATTTTACCCACCTCAGAAGGACGGTAGGCTGAGTCAACCTTGAGCCTGGTGAGATTTGAATGGCCAAATTGCAGGTAACCGGCAGTCAGCAGAAATAGCCCGCAGTGCTGCACTCTATCCACTGCACCACTGTGGCTCTTAACAACACATACAGACCATCTGGTGTTTGGGAGGGGCAACAGGTTTCCCTCAACCTCCTACCAGTTTTCATTCCTACTACCAACGGAGTAGCCATTGCTCTCTCCTTGTCCTGTTGTTACTCTCAAGTGAGGACATGTCAGAATTGCTCACAAAGTCGACTTTCAGTTTAAAGCAAAAGACCCCCCATGGCAGTTTTCTGTCACTGAGACGAAGTTTTACAAGTACTGGAAATTGGCCCATATTTTTACAGTTGCTAGTCAACACTGAAACAATTCTTTTTCTCCCTGTTGGATGAAGAAGACTTTTCTTTCGATTGACTTGTTGGCAGGACAGAGATCCTAAACAGCTGTTGCCTGTCAAATGTTTGTGATCTGTGCATCTAAACTCTGATCAATGAATTAGTCCTCCCGTTGGGACTGGAGGTGTTTTATATTCCCACAAATGAAGCTCAACTCGTGGTGGCTCCATGCACCAATTGGACCATGCACCATGTCAGTGGTGGGATTCAAAAAATTTTACTACCGGTTCTGTGGGTGCGGCTTGGTGGGCATCGTGTGGCTTGGTGGGCGTGGCAGGGGAAGGATACTGTAAAACAAGGGTCTTCCAACTTGGCAACTTTAAGACTTGTGGAACTCCCAGAATTCCTGAGCTAACATGCCTGGAGGAGGAATTCTGGGAGCTGAAGTCCACAAGTCTTCAAAATCTCCCTTCCCTCCCCACCCCACTAACCTGCTTTCCAGCTCTGTTCTCCTGTGAAGGGCAACCAAAGGAGACCCAGCCGATCAGCTGGGACTCAGGCAGCAGAGAATAGATGGGGTTGGCAGGGCCAGAGTCAGGGTCAGAGGTGGCATTGGCTGGTTCTCCAAACTGCTCAAAATTTCTGCTAACGGTTCTCTAGAACCGGTCAGAACCGGCTGAATACCATCTCTGATCCATATAGCTTTCACAACAGCTGTAGAGAGCAGCAGTTAAAGTTTGAAGGAACTTGAGAGAAGGTTAACTTACCCACAAAAGGAAAAGTTTGTAGTTCAGTGTTGAACTGTGGGATCCTTGATGCTCTCTAATCTTGTTCGTTTGTTTGTAGACGTTTCATTACCCAACTAGGTAATATCATCAGTGCTAGGTAGTTAAGTTATCTGCCTCCAGTTTTAGTGGCTTCCCATGGGCAGCTCAGTTCTTTAGGAGGACAGACTATAGATCATAAACTTCATGAAAACCGCCCCCCCCCCCAAATTCACCCCTCCCAATGTTAAGATGTTCTGGACTTCTTTTTATGCCTTCCATCTTATGACAACCTTCTCCATTCCCGACAACTTGTCAGCATACATCTTTTTAAAGGACCCCTTTGTTTTTTATTCTCTTTGCATTACAAAATGCTGCTTTATTATTGTAAGTCGCTTCGATCTTGTTGGTGAGGAGAAGTGCTACGCAAACTCTTCCATCAATTTAATGAGGAAATAATAACCATTTTATGTCCCGCAGTTTAGACGTTTGATCCACCATTTCTTACTGACGGGACCATTTCTTGAAAGAGTAAAGCTCCTTGTACATTTGTAGGAGCTCAAGGGTGAAGTGCTGAGTGTAACTTCAAGAAACACCAAAATTACATCCCACTGTTATCTGGCTATCCGATCCTTTGTTTCACGCCCTGCCTGACTCTTCATATGGCAGCTCCCTTGACAGTTATGAAATGCAATTAGATTGCTAAGGAGATGTGAAAAGCAGCACAATTTATTAATTCAAGAGAAAGTTGAGAGTCATCTGGGTAAGAGGAAGATTTCAGAGGAAGGTTGGTCGTGCAGTGATCCGTCTATTATTTATGCCATATTTTGAAAGACCAACTGAAGAAGGGAATGTGGCCGTAGACCTCTTGAATGAGGGAAGGGACACCAAGACAGGCTTCATCTAGTGGGACACACACACCCCCCCCGAGTCCTGGCATTGGTTCAACCTGGGAAAGATCGAGCCAATGCTGGGTCCAAGTTGCTTTCCTTCAGGGAAGATCTAATCCCACTTGGAGCAAAATGAACAGAGATGGCCTTTCCAATCTGACCAATCTGCATGGGATTTCTCTTCGCCATGGCAGGCATTTTCTACGTATCTTCCCAAAGTCACCCCAGAAGCTTTCATGGCTACCAGAGGGAGGGAGGGATACAATGGGGGTCTCCTCATCCAAAACTTTGACCACTGCATCATACTGCCTGTCAAAACCTCTGAGTTTTAACCCAACAACCTTTTTCCTAGTATGGGAAGATCTTAATTGC
Organism: Laticauda laticaudata; assembly: GCA_004320025.1. Classification (NCBI taxonomy): domain Eukaryota; kingdom Metazoa; phylum Chordata; class Lepidosauria; order Squamata; family Elapidae; genus Laticauda; species Laticauda laticaudata. Next base: position 225,388 of record BHFT01002437.1, read on the forward strand.
TATGCCTTTATAACACGATGGGTATTTTTATTCTTTTAATCATTTCTTTCTTCTTCTTTTTTTTACTAGCCCCATACTAGTAAAGTACTGTATGCATTGTTTTTAAAAACCACTGTACCAAACGGAGTTGATTGTTAGTGCTTCTCTGTTCTCAAATTGATGTCTGCCCAAAGACTAATGGGTTTGTTATGCCTCTTGATTAACTGGACTGGGGTGTAGAAAAATAAATAGACTTTGTGATCCTACTCCTTTCTCAAAAGCAGCTCCCCACCCATCAACCGAAGCTGTAGAATTGCGAATAACAAAATGTACTTCTCTCCCCTTGGTGACGTCTTATAATTGTGTGAAGGCGTTGAGTGTCATAGCGTCAACCTTTGGAAAACAATTTTGTTTCATGCCTAGTGCTTAATTAGTGCTTGAATTCATCAAAAGCTAACTAGAGATCAAGACAGCATCAAACTTGGGTGGCAACATCTGTTGGCCATTATGTCAACTTCTCGAACTCTCAGAGAGAGGATCTGCTGGCAGACTTTTCTGAACAGAAAGAAGACTTTAAAAAAAAGTTTCAATACTTCTTTCCTTCTGACAAGATGTACCAAAAGGATTGGAGCATTTATTCATTAAATGCAAAAGTGTTCCCTAAATTCTGGATGTGTGCATACAACAATATAAACTTGCAAAGAAGTCATCCCAAAGGTGCTTTTTCAGGAGTCAAATGGACTTCCTTGTTTTTTCTGTGAGAACGTTTTGCTTTTCATCCAAGAAGCTTCTTCAGCTCTTGACAGGATAGTGGGGAATGGAAGGATTTGTACTCCTTGCAGACAGAACTGATCATTTGCAGCCTTTTAAGAGAGTCATTGAGGCCACTTGGAGGTTTATCTGTGTCCTCAGGGTCACCTGAGTAGTGCAAATGGTTCCTATAGCCTGCAATTTTTTCCTCTGGAAATCCATTCCTACTCCCATTCCATTCATTCATCCTAAATTGTATAGCTAAAAGTTTTTGCTTTTGCAAAGAAGTATCAAGATTTAAAGGATTTTCTAGCTCACACCAACAGCAGTAGGGGTAATAGTAAGTAGTAATAATAGGTGTGCATGTGTGTGTGTGTGGTGTGTGTGTGTCTGCCTCTTATGACTTCACTGGTCTAAACACTCAAAGAAAAGTCCTTAGGAACTGAAATTAATGAAAACTTACTCTCAGCTACTCACTAACGATAAATTAATGCAATGCATTAAAACCATAATTCACAACTTGAGAAACGCTTAGTGACTGCTTCCATGCAGCTTTTATTAGGTCATGTGAACTGAGTCTGTCTAGTTATGTTGATGGTTTAGTGGCTTGTACACACCCAGAAAATGGATTCAGTAACTCGCTGCAGGGCTACATGAATGGGACAAATATATAAATACATGTAATAATGATTATTATTTCGGGTGGTCGCGCAGTCATCCAGATGTTCAGACAGGGTTTGGCATTTTTATCCTCCTCCTGAGACCTTCCCAAGGACCCGAGATAGGTAGACATTTTTATTCGATGGCATAAGAGATATTATTGCAGGATATCCGCTGTTCCAAGTCAAGCTGCCTTTTGCAATTGACCGATGGGGATTTTGTCAATGCTGCTGATGTTCAAGTGATGCTCCAGATGTTTGGGGAGTATTATTTTGGTTTGTCGCACAATCAGCAGCTGTTCAGACAGGATTTGGCATTTTTTTATCCATCTATTAAGTCCTTCCCAAGGATTTGGAATAGGCAGATTTGATGGTGTCACAGATACTGTCGCAGGATGTAAGCAATCCAAATAGTCATGTACAATAATTACATTCTGGAATCTTTGTGCCCCAAGAAAGGGGGAGGCTGTATTTGGTCATGAATAGAGATCTGTCCAGTTTTAGCAGATTAACAGAATTGGAAGGGACACAGTAGGTCATCTAGTCCAAGCCCACCCCCCAAGCGGGAGACCCTCCACCATTTCTGACAGATGGCAGTCTAGTCTCTTCTTGAAAGCCTGCAGTGATGAAGCTCCCACAACTTCCGAGGGCAACTTCTGTTCCACTGGTTGATTCATCTCACTGTCAGAAAATTCCTCCTTATTTCCAGGTTGAATCTCTCCTTGATCATTTTCCATCCATTATTCCTTGTCTGGCCTTTGGGTGCCTTGGAAGATAGTTTGACCCCTTCCTCCTCTCTGTGGCAGCCCCTCAAAGCTGGAAGACTGCTATCCTTGTCTCCCCTGGTCCTTCTCTTCCCTAGACCAGCCAGGCCCCCCAGTTTCTGCAACCATTGATCATATGTTTTAGCCTCCAGTTCTCTAATCATCCTGGTTGCTCTTCTCTGCACTTTTTCTAGAGCCTCAACATCTTTTTTGTAGTGTGGTGAACAAAACTGGATGCAGTACTCTAGATGAGGTCTTACTAAGGCTTTATAGAGTGGTATTAGTACCTCCCTTGATCTTGATGGTATCCCTCTGTTAATGCAGTTTAGGATTGCATGGGCTTTTAGGCTGCCACTGCACACTGCTGGCTCATACTTACCCAAACACACCCTGACTTATTCCTTCATCTCAAGCAGGTGTCCAAACTGAGGGTGCTTCTTCTCCATGGATTTCCCAAATATCTCCTGGTACAACGACAGCTATGAAAACAGGACTCTCAATGGCTCCAGCCTGGAGCAGAAGCCCACCCACTACAACTACTATGCCATGCTGCTCACTCTCCTCATTTTTGTCATCGTCTTTGGCAACGTGCTGGTCTGCATGGCTGTGTCCAAGGAGAAAGCCCTGCAGACCACCACCAACTACCTGATCGTCAGCCTCGCTGTGGCTGACCTGCTCGTGGCTACGCTGGTGATGCCATGGGTGGTTTACATGGAGGTAAGAAGGCCACGATTGCACCTTCTGGAGGCAGAGGCTTGGCAGATGTCCATTGTAGGCTTTCCATGAAGGTTCCTTTGGAAGCAGGAAATTCCATAGAGAAAATGTGGGCAACCCAGAAAAATATAACGGTGATGTAAAATGTCTCTTGAAGGCTGTTGGTTAAATGTCAGGTCTGCACCCATGGAAGTTCTCCTTGGGAGAGAAAGACTAATTCCAGAGGTCAGGTTTCCTTCAAATTGAGCAGAGCCTCTGGTGAATCCAAGCAAACAACAGGACCTTTCTTGACAGGATTACGTGATCTAATTTTTTGGGACTTCCCAATCTAGCAAGCAGGCTGGGATTTCCCTGGGACAGTATCCAGTCTTCGGAATGCTAACCTTATTCAGCTTCCAAGCCCAGGCAATGTTTCCTGGTGCCTCCACCAGCCAAGCCTAATAAAGCATCCGTACCCCAAGCCCACTCACAACTATTCCGCAGAGGATTGTGCACTTTCAACCGTAGTTCATGAAGCATAGCGAACATGGATGTGGTTGCGTGATTAGGAATGCATCTGTTGGAGACACGCAGGGAGTGAAGGCAACAGGTTCATTGCCATAAGCAATTCACATTCTGCTTTTCTGCATTTCAAAAGATGGGTCTGCAAGCCATATTTGCAAATCGGTTTTTATGAGAGCCTGAAGGTCTAAACAGGAATGGGATGGCTTCTCTCTTCTTCTTCTTCTTCTTCTTCTTCTTCTTCTTCTTCTTCTTCTTCTTCTTCTTCTTCTTCTTCTTCTCCTCCTCCTCCTCCTCCTCCTCCTCCTTCCTCTCTCTGTCTTCTTCTCCTTTTCCTTCTCCTTCTCCTTCTCCTTTTCCTTCTCCTTCTCCTTCTCCTTCTTCTTCTTCTTCTTCTTCTTCATCTTCTCCTCCTCCTCCTCCTCCTCTTCCTCTTCCTCCTCCTCCTCCTCCTCCTTCCTCTCTCTGTCTTCTTCTCCCTCTCCTTCTCCTTCTCTTCTTCTTCTTCCTTGCCTTATCTCCATGGCATGGCTGGTGAGGGGGGGATGGGCTCCCAGAGATGGCAATGCTGATCAAAATCAAAGGCATCCCATGAACCAAAATGGCTCAGACTTTTCCCTGGGGACATGGGCAGAAGGCAGGTCAGTGGGAGGGTGCTTTGGGGGCGAAGTGAGGAGGTCCTGGTCCTTCATCACATTCATTTCCAGTGGCCATTAGAGGAGTTGCAGAGCAGAAACTCTTTCATCCAGCCAGTGCTGGTAAAATATTTGCCTGATGCCGCTGGCAAGATTGCAGCCAAAGTCAGAATAAAAGATTCAGCAAATGGGAATGAATTCCCCATTTTTGCACGGACACAGGCATGCACACCCACCCACACTGTTGAGCTATACTCACCCTTTTTGAACTTTAGCCTTATGATGCTCCTTTGTTCCTTTCTCTTCTCTTTCCAGGTGGTCGGCGAGTGGCGCTTCAGCCGCATCCACTGTGACATCTTTGTCACCCTGGATGTGATGATGTGCACAGCCAGCATTCTCAATCTCTGCGCCATCAGCATTGACAGGTGAGACATGCCCTCTGGGTTTGCCAGGCCAGGCCTCCAGCTTCCCTCACTCTTTTTTTTCTCCTCTCCTCATCCTTGCCAACTCTGGACTCACATCTCAGGAGAAAAGGTCTCCTCTCTTGGTTGCTTTCAAGAGGTGGGATGTGCTCACCATGTCCCCCCTGTTGTTGTCATGTCCTTTCCCACAGGTACACTGCGGTGGCCATGCCCATGCTGTACAACACCCGCTACAGCTCCAAGCGCAGAGTCACTGGGATGATTGCCGTGGTGTGGATCCTCTCCTTCGCCATCTCCTGCCCTCTGCTGTTTGGGCTGAACAACACAGGTATGCAAGAGGACAAGATAATCTCTTGGGGTTGAATTCAAGTTCCCTTTAAGGGTTCCAGTCTCTGTCCTGAATATTGCATGCTTTTCTCACTGAACTGAGAGAAGAAATGCTGTAGAAAAGAAATGTGCAGAGAGGAAATCCCCAGAGCAAGGAAAAATCAAGACTCGTTGCAAAGGTGGTCAATAGTTCTTATGAGTCCTTTGGTCACACCAGGCTGTAATTGGCAAACTCCCTGGTGTCCCCTGCCAGGCCCCTTTTACCACCACTCGCTCTAACCCTCTCAAGTTGAAATCGCAGCTTGTTCTAGTTGAAGATATTCTTATTCTAGGTTTACGTTTGGTTGATATGAGTGTAAATGATGGGGTGGGGATGGGGAAGGGGCACTTTCACTTGTCCAGCCATAAAAGTGTTGGGAAATTGCCAGTCTGGCTGGAAGGAGGAGTCAAACGAGGATCTAGTTTGGAGTCCTTGCACAGCTGCAAGTGGAACAGGCTTGATATTCCCCCAGATGCATGAAGCCTTATCTGGAGGTTCCCAGGGGAAAGCAAGCAGCCTGATGGGGTTCTTGTAATAGAGGTAGTAGAGAAATAAAGTTGCTGATTTTGGTTTTGTTGTGGCCCTGGTGGCTTGCATCTGACAGCAGGGGATGGGCTCAAAACTTGGGGGCATTTTGCCACCCCTTAAAAAGCCTTATTTGTGAGTCGGGGAAGCTTTTGCCCCCTCCTCCAATTCACCATTGCTCTTTATTTAAATCTGAGTAAAAGCTGTAGCTGTTCCACAGTTCTTTCCCTCAAATGGAAACATCTCATCCATTCCTCAGAACAAAGGGTGAAGATGGGATTCCATTTCCAAAGGAACTTCTGTTGCCCTACTTGCACCCACAGCTCACTGGACACCCAGGCTGACTGTAGCACCTAATGGCTGGGGCAACATTCCTGCCCTCTCTTGTGTCTTCCAGAGAAGAATGAGTGTATCATTGCCAACCCTGCCTTTGTTGTGTATTCTTCTATCGTCTCCTTCTACGTTCCTTTCATTGTCACCCTGCTGGTGTACGTGCAGATCTATATAGTGTTGCGGAAACGCAGAAAACGGGTCAACACCAAACGCATCTCCAGCCATGTGGGCCTGGACGCCGACACGCAGGCTCCATTGAAGGTAACCCCAGTTGTCTGTTCCCAATATCCATCTTCTCGGCCCCACTCCACCAGTTATAGTTTCCACCCTAAGGTTTTCTTACTCTTTGGTCTCCTCCCCGATCAATGGTGTTTTGTGTGAAGGTGGTTGCAAGGAGATGTTTCTCCAGGGCACAGAACAGGCAGCAGCCATGCATGGAAATGTTGGCTTCAGAATTAAGTAGGGTGCTTTGCCAGACTGATTAATTGTCTTATCTGTAGCATTGTTTCTCCTTGTGGGGAGAATTCTTCCCTGTTCATTGCCTTCTTTCCTGATCTCCAGATCTTCGTCCTTGGTTCTACTCTGGATAATTGCTGTCTTATGCCACCCATCCCTCTCTTCTTTCTTCTTCTCTCTTTCTCTTTCCTCTTCTTCAGGAGAAATGCACTCATCCAGGAGATGTCAGGCTCTGCACGCTCCTTGTGAAGAGCAATGGGAGCTTCCCTGCTCATAAGGGCAAAGTGGTGAGTATCCATGCCAAGTCTACACAGATGCTGCATAAAATGTTGGCTTTGAATGGATATGCCCCAACCACAAAATAGGAGCTGGTGGCATATCCATTTCTATACAAAACTGTAACAAGCCTTTCAATGTCTAGGAGGACTTTGTGCTCTACCCATGACAAACCTCAGTTCCTTCCCACAGCAATCATGGGTGATTTCCCTCGTGTTCCCCAAAATATGTTTGCCTTTCTGGATCCTAATATAGAAAAGAAGATATTTTGATCTTTCTCCCTGCTGTGTCCTTTGATGGCTTTCTTTCATTCTTACAGAGACCCCATAGAATGACACCATGGAGATTACTCCAAGCTACCCTCAGACTATTGTGTTGCCTTCAATCTCCTTTTCTGCCTGAGCGCAGAGGAAACTGACTTCTTTAAAAGTGTTTCTATTTGGGTCCCCCAAAACACCGGGAGGAAAAACCAGAGACGTTGGTTCCAAGTTGTTCAAAAGTTTTCCATTTCTGCTGTTAATATTTTTAATTCCAGAAGCCACAGATCCTCACTGATGTCATTGAGGACAACTTCCAACAGGGTTTGACCCTGCTTTATTTATTTTTGAAGAGGAGTCACTGTTGTGACTAGCGTGCTCTCAACAGGTCCATTGAATTGGCACTGTTTTGCTGCTACATTTCCACCATTATTCCTTTCTATTAGTCATGTTCTACTTTGCACCTTGGAAAATGAAATTTGCATTCATTGGCTTCATTGAAGAAGATTTTCTTGTTCATATTTTTCTTTTCCTTATCTCAGTATTTATTTAATGTTGTTTGGTGTTTGATTATACAGCCCAATGTTTCTGATCACTATGCAGGAGGCCATGGATCATATGGAGGAGATGGAGATGGCCACCAGTACCAGCCCACCAAAGAACAATGTTCAGCCACCTCTGCCAAGTGACATGGAACCAGCTGAGCCAGCTGCTTCCATCCCCTGTGCCAATTTAACTCCACCGTCCCCTGAAAACAGACTTGACGTGCAGAAGAATGGGCATACCACAGACAATTCCAAAACAGCCAAGGTCTTTGAGATTCAGACGATGCCCAATGGCAAAACCAGGACTTCCCTCAAAACTATGAGCAGAAGGAAATTTTCACAACAGAAGGAAAAGAAGGCCACTCAAATGCTTGCCATTGTGCTTGGTAAGAGTTTGATCCAACCTCCCTTGTAGAAGCTACAGCTTCAGCATTTCACTGGATTTATAGATTGGCAAATTAGAAATCTGAGACAGGGAGGAGGAAGTGTTTCCTACTCCATGACATAAACAAAGAACTTCATCGCTAGTTGTTCCGTGGAATATTTGTTCAAACAAATATGCCAGTTTCCAATCCCAAATCATTGGCTATTGTTGCCTGTTGTAGCTATGATGTCTCCAAGTAGGAGATAGGCAGGGAGATGCATTCAACAGTTGTGTCAGGCTTGTCCCAGCTTGGACCTTCAAAAAAGTAAGACCCTCGATTCCATTTGTAGCAAAAGGAATACTTTTACTAAAGCCAAGTGGTTATAGCATAAGAAAAGCTGGATCTGGCTATTCCTACATAAACCCTGCTTTTTCCTTTTCTCCCAGATCCTCTCCTCATTGACCAATTCGTTAGTGTCCAATTATATTCAGAGTAGGTGTTTTGGTAACAGTCTTAAGGTTTGGCACCTCTTTGGTAGACTTTTGCATTCCATTCTCATGCTCATGTCCTTCGATTTGCCAGTCTGTTCCAGATTGGCACCTCTGGTTCCTGTCAACCCCCTCCCTGCGTTTATGTAAGGAACCTAGTGAAGCAAAGCAGGCTCAGGTGATTACGATGGCAGACCTGACCGGTTGCACTGCTAACACAGCCTCTTTTCTTGGTCCTCCTGCAGGTGTTTTCATCATCTGTTGGCTCCCTTTCTTCATCACCCACATTATGAACATGCACTGCAACTGTGAAATCCCACAGGTCATGTACAATGCCTTCACTTGGCTTGGATACGTGAACAGCGCAGTCAATCCTATCATTTACACCACCTTCAACATTGAGTTCCGGAAAGCTTTTATGAAGATCCTTCATTGCTAATCTCTGCCTGAGGATCAGTCATCTGAATCCCCTGGCTGGATTAAGGCCGTGTGTTGGAGCACCCAGTTTGAGAGTGCCATGCCAATATATTTTTACAACTGGGGTACCACAGCTGTCATGGTCCAAGGTTGCCTTGCACTCAAAGAAGCATTGAAACTTGGGGAGACTCGGATGGGGCAGTTTGCTTCAAATGCAACCTTTGGGTTTGGCTGAAAGGAGAAAGCCAGCAAGCCAAGTCTCACTACCAAGAGTTGCATGGGATGAAGAAGATCTTCATGGGGTTCATCACCAATTTTAGCTGAGCCCAAGAAGGAGAGACCATGACTTGCTCACACCTTGCTCTTACGGTCCATTTTTCACCAAAGATGCACCCATTCTTGTCTGCTTCGCACCAGGAAGAAGACTCCTTTGTTGAAGAAGAAACAGCTTTTCCAGGAATTGTCTCTGTTGGTGTTGCCTTCAGACTTCAGGGACACTGTGAAGTCCATCAAACTGCCGAGGTCAAATCATGCAGCTGCTGTCATGGCTTAGAGTAGTCGCAACGCCATTGCCACCAGCCATGTAAAAGAACAAGGGAAGAGGAGAAAGTTGTGAGAGAATGAAATCTCAGGGTGGAGGGGAGAAGCAAAATTGCTTTTTTCTGTGATGCCAATGTACATACAATTAAATAGAATGAACTGAGCAGAAGCCCAAGCCAAAAAAAAGTGAAAAACCAATCAATCTTATTTTGCATGGAATGCATTGTAATTAAAAAGCCATCTCTGCTCACATACACCAGCATATATGTGGTTGAAAGAAACTTATTTGATTCCAGGAATGAATTTCGTGGAGAACAAATCAGATCTGATAGGGAGGGAGGGATGGATGGATGGAAAGATATGGACTACAAGGCCCTTGTCAGGCACTTAATACTGAATTAACATCTGGAGAAATCTCAACCAAGCCAAAGTGTTAGCTCAAAGGTAAACTGTGTGGTTTGTATATATGCAGAAGATCCATGTTAACCCCAAGTTAAAACCCTGTCGATTTAAAAGAATCAGTTAAAAAAATGGAGAAGAAAATTCTCTGCCTGAAATTTCTAGGAAATTATTCCCAGCAGGAGAAGGAGATCTTGCCAATTTAAGTGCCAGGTAGATCAATTAGACAACAAGCCACCTTTTGAATCAACTGTGATTAAAAGGAATGCAAAGGATGAGCTTTCCTTTCTCTCCTGGGTTAGGCTTATATCTGGGTTGTGAAAACCAACTAGATGACAATAAAGAGAATTTTCTGGGTTGTGGTTTTTTTTAATGAACCAGATATGGTTTTCTTTGTTCTAGACCAGGAGTCGGCAATCTTAAACACTCAGAGAGCCACAAAGGTCCTAAGCAGAAGCCCCCTGTTCAATTCTGGAACTGATCAGAAGTCTGGTTCCCCCACCATAGAATCTCCTACTAGCGTGGTGACCTTTTTCCTCTACTTGTCCTAACTGAAAACCCTATCAATTGTGGACCAGTGACAGGGAGCAGAGGGATGAAAGAACCACATGCAGCTCCAGAGCCGCGGGTTGCCAACCTCTGCTCTAGACTATCTTAGATTTTATTTCTGTCCTAGGGAATCTGTCAGAAGGAAGATTAGAAGGGGTAATGCAGATGGAGAGACCTGGCCCCAGTGATATAATTTACCCTACATCTCTTGGATGATCAGAAAAGATCTACCTGGCATCCTCTGCACTGCTTGGTGGGCATACCTGTTGAGACAGGTGACACACTGACACTTTTCAGGATTCCACTTGCTTTGTTCCCAATGTAGTGTGACTTTGCAAGTCAACCCACGCAGGAGAAGAAGCCATAGGAAAGCTTATTTTGATGAAGCTGCCTCAGACATGATTTTTGTTTGGCGTGCTGACTTCACTTCTGTCAAAATTGTATTTCCCTTAAAGCAGAACATCTGGGCCTTGGTTTTTTCAAGAAGTTTTTGAGGAAAAAAATTGAGACTCATTTTCTTTAGGGCAGAAAAATCTAAACAATACAGTTGCAGGTTGAAGGAGTTTTATTTTGTTTTTTTCCTCTCTCAGATCTTCTGTTAAATTTTAAGAAGTATTGACATCCTTCTTGACTTTCCAAATTGCTGACAATTTCTTCATGAAACCAAATAAAGGTCCATGTAGATCTTCCTCATATTTCTATCTTGAATGCTCCTGTGATAGCCAGGTCTCCTTAAATGTCTTATCTTTTCTCTACAAAATGGTGGCTGACAGTTAGGATCGAAAAATTCCATGTGGTCCATTAGCCCTGCTTGGGGTGATGGGAAAACTACTTACTGCTGAAACCTTTACAACCTCTCCCTCTAGGAAAAAATAACATCGTCAAGTCATTAGCGAGAATGGTCAATCCATCTGTGGCCGATGCTGTTATTGCTATCCTTTACCAAATTCACAGTATTTTTGTAAGATGCAGAAACTGTACAAGCCAACTAATAAAATGGCATGAAAATGGGTTTTTCTGAGATTTTATTTGTAAATCTGAGCGTGAGTAAGAGTGGAGTCTAACCATGGCCATCTCAGGTGCTCTTGGGAAGAACAAACTTGAAGGTACTTGTGCAACCGTCTCCATTTTCCAGGTTCCTCTTCTTGTATGAAGTAGAATTGAAGCTATGGTTGACCTTCCTCAGATGGCTCTCTCCCCGAGATTGTCTTCAACTTTTAGGACCTCTTTGTACTGACACTTCCTCCATTATATTTAATGGTCTTGATGGGTTAGAGCCTTCTGAGTAGCATGGCCACAAAATATGGTTTGTTGGATCCAGGCTGTTCTACCTTGGGTTGTTACTTTCAAGAGCACATGGCTCAGGCATGGCCAGAATCAAGTCAACTCCACCCAATCATTTATGTTGTGGGATCACCTACATTTCCCAGTTTTCCAAGAAAAAAAAAATCTGGACAGAACAAGCACCCCCAAAGCCACCTTAGAGAAAGTGGAACTGAGATGGCCACCAAGAATACAAATCTCTCAAGTTCTGGTGAAGTGCAGCAGAGAAGCTATGCAGTCTGCCTTTGCCTGGACAATGAGAAGGTCCAAAGATACCCCAAAGCTTTACCATGACATTCCTGGTGCAAGCATCCAGGCACTTAAATGAGGACTTTCTGAAATGATTGGTTCTTGACTCTAAAAGTGATTGTATGCTGCCAAAAACACAAATAAAGAGATTAGATTAGCTAGCAGGCTGACTAAACTCAGTCTGTTATAGGAATAGGCCCATAGCAGGCTTAACCAGTTTCAAACTGCATTAAAACCATGGCTTACAGATTATGCACAAATCCAGGATGTTTGGCCGAATGATAACTCAGTATATTGCACAAACTTATATTAATTTGGTAACCAAGAATTAAATGCTTTTTGTGAATTCAGAAATTTTCTCTAGGCTGCCCCACTTTGATTCTTTTCCATAGCAAAGAGGGGGCGTAGTGTGGCAAATCTGAGACTGCTATAGACACATCCTCATTTCCCTTGCAAAATATTGAAAGGTCTACATTTAAGAATGTTAAAAAGTTTGGAGAATTGCGTGCCCACCACCCAGAGAACTGAGAAAGTTTTAACAGAATAACAGAGTTGGAAGGGACTTCGGAGGTCTTCTAGTCCAACCCCTTGTTCAGGCAGGAAACCTTATACCATTTCAGACAAATAGTTGTCTAATCTCTTCTTAAAAACTTCCAGTGATGGAGCACCCACAACTTCTGGAGGGAGGTTGTTCCACTGGTTAATTGTTCTAACTGTCAGGAAATTTCTCCTTAGTTCTAAGTTGTTTCTCCTTGATTATTTTCCATCCATTGCTTCTTGTCCGGCCTTCAGGAGCTTTGGAGAATAGCTTGACTGCCTCTTCTTTGTGGATGGTTGATTTTGTCAAGAGATGGTTTTCCAGAACCATCTATTGCCAAAGCCCTTCTCAGAAGAGAGAGAGAGAAAAGTCAAGTCAGCCCTGACTGGGAGCTATGATCTTACAATGTATATGGTGACCAAGTTTTTCTTCCTGTCCCCTCTGAAAGCTGAATCATCTCCTCTGTCCCTTGGCTGACCTGTCTCTCTTTGGAGCCAGGTGAGTAAACCCCCCAGGAGGGGCTGGGCAGGAAAGGGCCCATTGCCTTTGCTTTTATTGCAAGAAGACAACAAAGCGCCTTGACATTCATGGTTGTTTGAGTCTTTTAATTAAGAGGGTGGCAAATTGATTTGTAGGGTGGAGCGCATCTATTTAGACTCAAACAAAACCCGAACCAGACAGCTGGTAAGAACAAGATGTTTCATCTGCCTCTTCGGCTCTCCGCAAATTTGGCATTTCCAGTTTCCTGATAGGAAAGGATTTGCCATTTTCTGGTGTTTGTGGAAGGAATTAATCTTTTGGCTTGCATGTAATCCTAATTAGTGGCCATCTACAAAAGGCTATCTAATTGCTGTAGTCCTTTTCCACATGGTGCAAAGCCCATGGTTGATCTTTCACACTTGATGTCTCGATCCTTTTTCAAGAAACAGGTGGCAGAAGGTTCGATGATATTTTTAGATACCCTCAAATTTATCTTGGCTGCAACGGAAGACCTGAGGGTGGCTTTGTCTGACTTGATAGAATAAAACAACTTGCTTCTAGCTCCTAGAGAGATTGTGACTATATTTGTTTCGTTTACATGAGCAAGGTATCCATGAATGCAATGACATCTGTCTAAGTAGATTTTTGCCCTAAGAAAGTCCAGATGTGGACAGAGGCGATCAAAGAAAAGTGAGAAAAACAGATGAAGTGATTGTGAAGGGCATGATTTCACTGTCTATTTTTGGCCTGGATGATTGAATCTTCATTTACATGTTGCTTGTTCATTTTGGGGAGAAAGCCCCTGCAATCTGTATGGCAAGAGCTGGTTCTTTCCAATGACTCTCTTAGAGAGTGAAGAGGGATTTTGCAGTATCCTTCCCCTGCAACGCCCACCAAGCCATGTTAGGTCCACAGAACTAGTAGTAAAAAAATTTGAATCCCACCACTGGATTGAACCTTCATTTGCATGTTAAAAACTACCTTTTTTTGGGGGGGGGGAAGAATGTTGAGGAATGGTATTCTTGTCATAGATGACATCCAATAGTAGTGGTCAGTTTAGTCACTGGCAAGTGATTATGGGCGATGTAGTCCAAACTGATGGCTTCTATCTCTGCCTGGATGACACAGGCAATCCTCAAGTTTAACAAATCTCTTCCGTGGGTCTCTGTGAGCAGAAATAATCCACTGGGAAGCTTCTGCTGTGATGTATATCCTGGTTTCTAATGTATTATAACAGGGGTCTCCAACCTTGGCAACTTTGAGACATGTGAACTTCAAATCCCAAAATTCCTCAGCCAGCTTTCTTTTTTTGGGGGGGGGGAATTCTGGGAGTTGAAGTTGACATATCTCAAAGTGTGTCAATGTTGGAGACCCCTGTATTATAAGACCCTTCAGTATTTTTCACACAAAACAGGAAAAAAAAACATTGGAAACAAACACTTGGTTTAGTAAAACAGTGGAAACAATATTAATAATAATTTTCATTAAAATGTAGCCTGTGAGTTAATAATTAATGCTGCATAATGTATTTGCTTCAAATTGCAATCAAATCCCATTTTTAAGTCTTTTCTGGCCTGTTTTTATAGCTTTTAATTAATGTTATGGATAGACTCACATTTAGTGCGTCTTTGTTGGGGCAGACAGGAAAGCGGGAACGTAAAGATATTTCCTGCAATAAATATATGGGGAAGCATCCCAGAATAACTCATGAGCAGCAAGGAAAAAAGAAAAAGAGATGATAAAGTCAGCAGCAAAATTCTGAAACAATGAAAAAGATTATTTTACCAGTTGGTGAACTTCTATAATGAAGAACATAAAAAAAGATCTATTGGGCTGAAAAATGCACCTTTCAAACTTCTCTATTTGCACATTCTCTCTCTCTCTCTTCTCTCTTCTTTCTCTCCCTCTTCTCTTTCTCTCTCTCTTCTCTCTCTCTCCTTTCTCTTTTTCTCTCTCTCTCTCTTCTTTCTCTCTCTCTTTTTCTTTCTCTATCTCTCTCCCCCTCCCTTCCTCTCCCTCTCCTTACACACACAAACAACACTGCTGGACACAAAAAAGGACTTAAGGAAGAGCTGTAAAGCATTATGAAGTGGTATACTGGTAGTCTTCAACTTACGACTACAATTGAGCCAGACTTTCTGTCGCTAAGTGAGAAAGTTAAATGAGGTTTTCCCCCATTTTATGACTTTTCTCACCCCGTTTGTTGAGTGAATCACTGCAGTTCTTAAATTAGGAACACGGTTTTTAAGTGAATTGGGCTTCCTCGTGGAGTACATGTAAATAAAATCCATTCTAAGAAATTGATGGGGACACTTCAAAGAATGGAGTTGAGAAAGAAAGAGTAAAATTTTAAAATCCACTATGAAATTGGTGGGGACACTTCAAGGAATGGAGTTGAGAATGAATAAATAAATAAAATCTACTCTAAGAAATTGGTGGGGATACTTCAAAGAATGGAGTTGAGAATGAATGAATGGATGGATGAATGGATGAATGAATGAATAAATAAATAACCAATTTTTAAAAATCCACTCTAAGAAGTTGGTGGAGACACTTCAAAGAATGGAGTTGTGAATGAATGAAATTTTAAGTTGAAATTTCAATTTCAATGTATTGGTTGGGACAGAGACAGGAGGAGAACATCTGGCCAGCAGGCATAGAGCTTCAGATCAGCTTTGCATCTCAGTTTCTTTGAAACGCTCATAGCCCCACCAGGCCCCCCAAACCCCACCCGGTTCCTCAGCTCCCCAGGAGCTCTTCTGCGTTGCTCCTTTTAAATCTGACACGCAGCTGTTTGATGGAGCCCCAAGGTGCCACACGGTTAAATACGGGGGAAATCTATGAATCATGTAATTAACAAGCAAGCTTTAATGAACTGCCACTCATTTACTGAATATGCACTTTAATTTTTTGGGGTTTTTAATGTTTTCCTATTCCTCCCCCCCTTTACTGATAGGAAGTGGTTTTTGAATATTGGGGGTGGGGGGAGAATACATCCAAAAGAGATTAAAATTCTCTCACCAACAACATAAGGTTGGCTTTTTTATCAGGGAAAATGTGGTGATAATGTAGCACTTAATTTTTCAATTATGGGAAATTTTGCCAGTTACACAAGGAAGGTGCTTGAAAAGATAAGTGTCTCTTCTGTTGTGCGACCTCAAACAAGGGGCTGAGCTGATATAAATCAGAAGGATGCTGCTAATAACGCTCAGGAAAGTGAGTCAGCTCTTTTTGGCTCATTAAGTCTAGGATTGTGGTAGAAAAAGTTGACTTGCAAATGAAGCTACTTTCAAACTGAGTTTGGGTCTTGATGACTTCAAGGACAGACCTGTATCATTGTCTTGGTAGCCTTGGGGACGGAGTTTGCCTCTTTTGGACTTGTCAATACTGAGATTTTTGGCAATCTTCTACCCAGCTTCTCATGAGATCTGACCATCAGAGCAATATTCCATGATTGAAGTTCTCTAAATGCTTCTGCCATCTATCTCATGTACTTGGATTTCTAATGGATTCTTCTTTTTCCTGGTCAATGGTTTCTCTTCATCTCCTCCAAGAACAACCAGACATCTTTAAGGAGGCTCTGGAACAACCTGAAGGTTGTGTAAAAATTAAATGCTCTTCCATCTGGCTAGGAGGAAAATGTTGGCACATTCGAGCTTTGATTCTGTATAAATGTTGCTGTCAGGTGGTGCTCCATTCAAAATCCAAGAAAGAAACACTAAGACTCTGTTAATTAAAGAAAAGATATCTTTTACTGAAAATCAAGGGGTAGCATCAAAGGAATTCTGAATCTGAGGAACTGACCATGAAAATCACATATACCAAGTGATGGCAATGTTTCCACCCACATTTGTTCAAACTGTCCATCCAATTAAAGTTGTATATAATGTCATGTGGGCATCTTCAGATAGTAATGCAGGCATCTGGCCATTGCCCTTGGCCTGTTTTGATAAAGAGTTGAGCTTGCACATAGCACAGCAAAGAAGCATAAACAAGAAACTTTTCCCTCACAACTGATACAGTTTATTCCCAAAACCTCCAGCTCATTTCCCACAATTATTTCATCCCTCCTTCCCCCCATTACTACGGCAGCCAAGAGATGCAAAGCAAAGGAGAGAAATCTTGAAGGTTGACAGTTGCCGTACATTTAGACTTGCTAGGCATCTCCTCATCCCCACTACCTGTGCCTCTTACTGCAGTATTGTGGAAACAAGTTGGAGGCTGGTTGACTCCTACAAAGAAGAAGAGGTCCACCTATTCTCTAAAGCACCAGAAGGCAGGACAAGAAGCAGCGGATGGAAACTAATCACGGAGAGGACCAATCTAGAACTAAGGAGGAATTTCCTGACAGTGAGAACAACTAATCAGTGGAACAACTTGCCTCCAGAAGTTGTGGATGCTCCATCACTGGAGGTTTTCAAGAAAAGATTGGACAATCTTTGGTCTGAAATGGTGTAGGGTATCTTCACTGAGTGGGGGTTGGACTAGAAAACCTCCAAAGTCCCTTCCAACTCTGTTGTTCCATTATTCCTACAAAACCTCACTGAGTTCTCAACCCATTAAGCCTGATCTGAGAAATCATTGCAATGATTAGAAATAAATAAGTATCAGTAGATTGGGGAAGATATCTTTGTTTGAAGATGGTCTTTTAAGGAACACTGGGTCCAATGAACACTCGTTGAGTAAAGACAACAGAATTAAAACATCTTTGGCACTCTTTCTGTCTCACAGTTGATTGTCACTTGCACTCTCAAGTTGAATTATTGTTTTCCAAAAAAACCCTGCACAGTAGTTATTTTTCCTGGCTCTTCTTGTCTGTTCTTATCTCTTTCACCATTATGCCAGAGAATGTGTGTTCATAAGATACAACCTGTGCTCTTCTTCTTCTTCTTGGTTGTTACATTTTTCAGATGTTGTAAAAAGCCAGGAAATAGGCTTGCTGCATGCATGTAGATAATAACACATTCACGCACACACAAAAAAATCAAATACAGAGGCTTCTAGGAAAGCAAACACAACTGGATGGCAGGAAGGAAAATTGCCACCATAAAATTCAGTGCTTCACCTACTCAGCAGACTTTCCAATTTTATTGGCAGAATTTTTTTCCTTTCATCTTGGTTTATGAAACAGGTTGTCTTTAATCGTTTCTAAAACCGAAGATTTGGGTGGTATTGTTGGGGGCCTTCGCATAAAGGACAGAGAAATTGCATGAAAAAATAAGTGCACATTGCCATAATTCCCATTTGTCCGTTACCATGGCAGAAACAAATCTTGACAGCATCTTTTCCCACGGGGGACCCATAAAATTGCTTTCACATCATCCACACCCTATAAAGGAGGTCAGTTCAAGAGTCCTACAGTTGCCTCAGTGTTAAATTAGCACAGATACTCCTTGACTTACAACAGTTTGTTTAATGACCATTCGAAATCACAATGGCCTTAAGAAAGAGAGGTTTTTTTTCATGCTTCTGACCGTTGCAGCATCCCCAAGGGTCACGTGATTAAAATTCAGGTGCTTGGCAATGGACTCACGCTTATCATGGTTACAACCAATGCAACAGAAGTTGCCTTCAGAAGTTGTGGGAGCTTCACTAGTGGAGACTTTCAAGGAGAGATGGAACTGCCATCTGTCAGAAATGGTGTAGGGTCTCCTGCTTGGGTGGAGGGTTGGACTAGATGGCCTACAAGATCCCTTCCAACTCTGTTAATCTATTTAAAAAAAAGTTCACTTGTCTGCAATCTGTTTTTTGGGGTTTTCTGCACAATTCCAGAAAGGAAATGGAAGGATTGTTCAATGCAGAGGCTGGGATTTATTTGCTAGTATTACTTATTCATAGAAAGCATAGCACTAAAGCATCCATGCGCAGTAATTTTTTTTTTTTTAAAGTCTAAGCTCTTGCAAACTTGGGAAGTAAGGCTCACTCTTTTCTTTTTATGGATAGTGTGAGCAATGTAATGCTCAAATAATGCTACAGCATTATTTCTGAACCTCTGCTTCCATTTTTGGAAGGAAAAAGACATTCTTGATGTGCTCACCTCTATTGGACAGGCACCTATCTAGCAAAGTATCAACTCAAAATATTTATCTGGTCTTTTAGAATTGCCAGCAGAAGGGGGCAGGGGAGCAGTGCAACAGCTTGGAAAGTGAACGTGCATTCCATAAATAGTTTTTCAAAGATAGTAACTAGGTGACTGAAGTTTCTGCAGCGCAAAATTCTAACTGGAGAGTGTGATTAATGACTCTTGGCTATGGAAGTGTCCCATTGGATAATATGAATTATGATATACCCAGGGGGTGGGGGGAAAACCAGGGTTGAGGGTGACAAGGAATGATGTGTCTCAAAACCGGCTACACCCAGGTAGCACTGGCATGTTTACTCCTAATAAATCTTCTTTAAGCCTTTGAAGATCAGGCTAGAGACTCATGATTTAAATGGGGGGGGGGGGGGTAACTATCGGAGCCCTGGCACAAAGTTTGGCTAAGACCTCATTGTAAAATGACCACCGAAGTGAAGTCTACGATATAAAATTTCCATCACTGCCTCTTTCAGGTCAATCAAGGATGAAGAACCAGAGTAGCCGAGAGGAAAACAAGTAACATGCCAGGGCCCACAGCATGGCCAAGGGATTCCTCTACAATATAGATGGCAGTCTCAAACCAGGAAAGCAATCTACATAAATTATCCTGACTGACAGCAATGCTCTTTTTTCCATGTAGGACAAGTTGAAGAAAGAGCTTGATGGAATTCCTTGGTTTGGTTCCTGTCCCAACGATCACTTACTAGTAGGAAAACCAACCACTGGATTGTCCACTTAATAATGTGTGGTGAAGCGGGACTAGCTAGTGTAGGTGAACGTTTTGAGTGGTTGATCTCCCCTCAAGTCTGCCCAACTAACCATTCTTTGGCCATCGTTGGCCAAGCATCTCGGAGAAGGTATTCTTGGCTGGAGGGACACATTTTTGTTGCTGTGGAAAAAGGCAACCAGTACAGATGAAGAGAGATCATGTCCGTTCAAATCCCAAGAAAGAAACCCCTCAACTCCATTGAGGTACAGACAGGGGTGGGCTTCAAAAATTTTAGCGAAAGGTTGTCTGACTGGTTGCTAGGTGGGTGTGGCTATGGTGGGTGTGGCCTAGTTGGCCTCCTGCACCACAGTGGGGGAGGGGGCATTTTTGCCATTCACCTACCGGAGGCTTCCTTTGAGCCCCTGGCAGGCTGAAAACGGCCTGCCCAGGCTCAGGAGGCTCTCTGGAAGCTGGAAAGGGGCCCACTTCAACCTTCTCCAACTTCCAGGAGGCCCATTTTTCGCCCTCCCCAAGTCTCTGCACATTCCCTGCACTTACTTGCATCCAAAACAGGCCGCATGGGGACTCCTGGGAGGGGTGGGGAGGGGTGGGCAGGGCCAGCCAGGAGTGGGATTTGGGGGTTCTCACTGAACTGTGCATAATCTTAGCTAGGGGCTCTCCCAAACTCCCAGCAGTCCAGTCCTGGGTACAGAAGAGGCGCTTTGAGTGTGAAATGATAGCAGCGAAAGCAAGGCAAGGTCTGATTCAAAAAGCATGAAAGTTATGAATGGAAAGTTTCCCCAAATCGCTCCCCCCAGGGTCCTACTGAGTGTCCAATCAACATCCAGTGTGATGTTGGGTGAAACTCATCTTCAGGTATTCAGACCATCTGGAGTCCTAGATGTTGACTTTGACGGGGTATAAATAATCCCACTCAGCAGCACAGTAATTCTTGAGAGCAAACCTGCCTTTCAGATCACATGGGACTTCACCTCACCAGCTCACTTCCCCAATCCAAATACCATGCCCCCCCTCCCCATTACTATGGCAGACAATAGCAAGCATGCATCCAAGGAGAGTCCCATGCTGGAGATCCGGCTGACAGTTCATCTGAGGCTACGGATTCAATGTGCCCTTTTCCGTTCTTGAGTGACAAAAAAAACCTTGACACCAGTTTGGGTACATGTTGAACTTTTGAAAGAGTCCCTCCAAGCAACCTGGTGCTTATGGAGTCATATGATGTGGGATCTGAAGGTGTGAGATGTTGATCCACCTCTAATGGCCGTTTCATGTTCCCAGCTGAAGTAGCACTCAAGGCCTCTTCAAACTTCTCACCAGGCCGGATAATGGGGGTCAATGAGCAGGAGGGTGATCTTCAATATGAATCATTAGCATCAAGCTCAATTGAGGTCTCCTTGAGATCTCAAGGGGCTTCTCAGCAAGGGAGAAGCAAAGGACTCTATCCAGAACTGCAAAGAACCTTGGAAAAAATGCTCAGCAATTTACTTGGAGGGAATAATATCTCTACCCTGGTTGGACAGATGCAGTACCTGAGAAAGTTGTAAAAGACAAGCAAAGTAGAATTGTCTCTCCAAGTTCTTCTGAAGGAATCATAAATGTCTGAAATTCTTCCTTAAGGTTCTTATTCTGTAAATATTTGGTCTGGTGGCCAATTCCTTTAATTGATGGGAGAATACCTTCAGGGTTGACTTGCATAGTCCAAACAGACTACAAGATTTGAGAAAGCATTGAAGAGTGATTAAAGTAACACAATCCTTATCCAGCAATGGAAGATTAGTGTCTTGTTCTTGAGCAAAATGGAGTCTGCAGTCTTTAGTCTGTCGGATGATAAACAAACATGAACTAAACCAGAATTATCCCAGATGAGTGGTAAAGCCCGTATTATTCAAAGATGAAAATCAAACTAAAAGATAATCTCGTCCGCATCTTCTCTCTTTGAAGCCAAGAAGTCCTTGGTGGTTGGTAGAACTTCTTCAGGAAAGATTTTTTCTGCTAACCAACTGGACAAGAACTAATCTTTCATTAACTCACAAGGGTTGTAATACTTTTAGTTGCAGGAACAGGAAGTCTGTCCTACTTCTCCCACTATTTGACACTGAGTGAGGATGTTCTTTCCATGAAAGGTTGTTTCTCAGTTGAGCCCATTTTTCTTTAATCACCATTCTGCGCTCTTCCCAACCTTGCAGGAGACTATCTGTTTGGACTTGTGTTTTTCAACCCCTGCAGCTTTAAGATCTGTAAGGTTGAGTCCCAGAATTCCCTGGCCAGCTTTAAAGTTGATGAGGAACCCCAGTTTAGACCATTGCGGATTCTCCATTCTTTGCTGGACATCCTGTCAAAATTTCAGTGACTAAAATAAAACAGGTCTGAGTATGACTTTTTTTTTTTTTTTGAGACTTGAGCTGATGAGAAAGAAACCCAACCAGCTAATCCATCTTTGCGGAATGCAGTTATCTTCAAAAGAGGCTTATTTACCAAAGTAGTCTCTGGGACTCGTGGAAAACACCGGCTTTGATGAAATGTGCTGAAATTAATGGACTTGAAACGATGAGATTGTGGGTAATATGCTGGCTGTAGAGCAGCAAAAGGTAAATAATAGACATAGATTGCTTTTCTGCATCATTTTTTTCCACAATGCAACATCTTTGACCCTTTCTTCTGAGCCTGGGGGTTGACTCAGAAAGGGCCCAGAAGGCAAAATAACTGTGGGAATCGGCAGGGGTGGGATGCAAAATTTTGAACAACCAGTTCTGTGGGTGTGGCCAGGGGGGAGTGGCCAGGTGGTCATGGGACTGGGTGGATGTGGTGGGTTGTTTCTCCTGGGAGCAAAAATGGGGCAGGGGGGCAACTCTCTGGAGCTGTTGGAATGAACCATCCCAAACTCCAAAGAACAGAAAATCTGACCACAATGATGAGAACCAAACTGCCAACATTGAGATGACCACTAGATAGCAGCCATGAGCTAAGCGTGCATGTGTGAAGGAGGTTTCCATACATCTCTGCTGCCATCTGGTGGTTGCCCCCGGTTTTGCAGCCCAGATTGGGGAGTTCTTCTACGAAGAGCTGCTCCATCCAAATTTCAGGGGTCTGTTTCCAGGCTGGAGCCCTGAAGAGCAAAACTTGGTTTCCCAACATTGATGTGGATTAAAAAAAAAAAAATGAAGAGAAAACAAGGACAGATGATGCCTCCCCCAGATTCTCTGTTTAAACATATGACGAAGCTCTTTTGCCACCAGATTTCTTCTCCTCGTGCATTTTCTGCAGCCAACACTTTTACCGTGTGTCCTCGAGGGAATTCCGGATCTCACGGAGAAAGGATGGGCAAAGCAGGGAAAGACAGAAAGGAAACACAGTCGCTTTTCCCTGTTTTCTTCTACCTGATTGGGCTGAAGCCGCTTATATGGAGACCGTCAAAATATTTACCCAAAGAATATTTACAAGGGCCTGGAAACGTCTTCTCAGCGCAACTATGCGAGGCCTTTCAAAGGTATTTTAAGAGGAGGAGGAGGAGGAGAAAGGACTTCTCCTCTTCCCCAATTCAGTTTAATTACCTCTTTCCCCAGTGGATGAAATTTGCATTTTTTTTTTCATTAAAAAACCCAACATCCGACGGGTTCAGTGGAAAGAGGCTCCCTCAACCCTGCTGAGAAGAGACCAGGCTCTCCCACCGCTGTCCCCATCCCAACCCTGCAGAATCTCCCCCGGGTGCCTGTCCTAAGGCCCAGAAGCGGCTTCTGGTAAGACACCTCTCCCTCCCTCTGCCCCCCCTCCCCCCCTCTTCTCTCCCTCTCCCTTCTGTTCTTTCCCCCTCCCTCTCCTCTCTCTTTTCTCCTTCCCTTTCTCTCCCTCCCTCTCTTCTCCCTGCCCCTCCCTTTCTTTCTCTCTCCCTCCCTTCTTTCCCTCCCTCCCTCCCTTCTCTTTTCTTCCTCTTTCTCTCCCTCCCTTCTCCATACCTTCCTTTTCTCTCCCTCCCTCTTTCTCTCCCTCCCTCCCTCTCCTCTCCCTCCTTCTCCTCTACTTCCCTTTCTCTCTCTCTCCTTCCCTCCCTTTCCCTCTCCTCCTCCCCCTCCCTCCTTTTCTCTCTCCCTCCCTCTGTCCCCCCCTCTCTTCCTCCTGCTCTGGTGTTCACCAGTTTGATAGTCCATGAGAAGCATTACGGTTAACCTGGCGAGTCCCATCCCTTGGAGCAGTCCCCCAAATCAGCTGACATTGCTGCCGGTGCATGAAGGGGCCGCCGTCAAATGAATTAACCAGACCCTCCTCGGCAAGGGCACTTGGGGCAGATTGGGGAGGGGGGAGCCCACAAGCATGAACAAAAATGCTGGCATATCTCTGCCTCCCCCAATTCTGTTTTAAGAGAAGCCATTTCAAATGCTTGATTTGGATTTTTTTTTTCTACAAAGCCAGGTGCTACTCCAAGAGTCTGGGGTCTCTTCTTACTGAAAAAAGTTGTGTGTGTGTGTGTGTGTGCAAATGGCCTCTTAAGGTTCTTTACCTCACTGCATTCTTTAAGTGGCCGATTTGCCATCTAGCGGTGACCAAGCGGCCCCTCTGCACTTCAAACTTTTTGGATAAGAGATGCACACAGCGAGGGGGGTTTGTATGCAGGATCAACCCAGCTGTTGCTCCCACCTTCCAGATGTGTCAAACTGCATCCCCAGAAGCTCCCAACCCATCGCCCCACTCAAACTTGTGGCCAAATAGATCTGGTGGGGGAGCAAGTGGAGAAGCTCATTCAGGGATTATGAGAGAAAGACAGAGTTTTGCAAGACATCCTCCTAGAGGCACTAATAGCCTGGAAAAGAATCGGGAAGGGAAGCAGAGCTGGAAGGAGGCTGGGAGGAAAGCTGGAAAAAGCAGCCCTCAGCAGGATTCGGCTTCAAGGTTGGTCTGAGAAGATCGAAGGCAACTGTGACTTTGGCCATCGGCTCCCGTGTCTCCCAGGATTGGGTTCAAAGAGGGGAAGATACCTTGATGACCTCTGGGTAGGCTGGGCTTCTGGCACCTGTAGCTCCTCCCCTGAATACTAAGGACAATCCACATTCTTCAATCAATCAATCAACACAGAGCTGGAAGGAACCTGGAAGGTCTTCCAGTCGAGCCCCATACCATTTCAGACAAGTCACTGTCCAATCTCTTCTTCAAAACCTCCAGTGATGGAGCAGCCACAACTTCTGAAGGCAACTTCTGTCCCACTGCTTAATTGTCCTCCCTGTTAGGAAGTTGCTCCTTAACTCCAGGTTGCTTCTCTCCTTGGTTAGTTTCCATCCATTGCTTCTTGTCCTGCCTTCAGGGGCTTTGGGAAATAAGTTGACCCCTTCCTCTTTTTTGTGGCAGCTTTGGAATACGACCATCATGTCCTTCTCTTCGCTAGACTTACCAAACCCAAATCCTGCAAACGTTCTTCCATATGTTTTAGTCTCCAGGCCTTTAATCATCCTAGTTGCTTGTCTCCGCACTCTTTCAAGAGTTCAGATAACAGATAATCAGAGTTGGAAGGGACCTTATAGGTCATCTAGTCCAACCCCTCCCACTCAAGCAGGAGACCCTACACCATTTCTGACAAATGGCAGTCCAATCTCTTCTTGAGGGTCTCAAGTGACGGTGCTCCCAAAACTTCTGAGGGCAACTTCTGTTCCATAGGTTGGTTGTTCTCACTGTCAGAAAATTGCTCCTTATTTCCAGGTTGAATCTCTCCTTGTTCAGCTTCCATCCATTGTTCCTTGTGTGGCCTTCAAGTGCTTTGGAGAATAGCTTGACCCTCTCCCTCCTCTCTGGGGCAGCCCCTCAAATATTGGAACATGGCTCTCCTGTCTCCCCTGGTCCTTCTCTTCCCTAGACCAGCCAAGCCCAGGTCTTGTAACCGTTCTTCATATGCCTTAGTCTCCAGTCCCCTCATCATCCTGGTTGCTCAACAATCCTCATTAACTATTCTTGTCAAGTAACACACAGAATGAATGTAGACTCTCTCTTGTAGAGGTCAAACCAGCAGCCTCACACAACAACGCTCTCTTCCCATCATGCATGCCCCTAACTTTAATCCTGGAGTGATGGCAAAGCACAGGAACCCTGGAACCCAGGAGCTGGAGCAAGCAGGCCAAACGGAAGGGTAGGAACAGCAATCCTGCTCCTTGCGAAGCTCCGTGTACTCCAAGCCGTACTTCCTGTGAAGTGGAGTAGATTAGCACACTCATCCGCTGCTCCCAGGAAGAGATAATGACACACAATTTCATGTCTGCTCGTCTTGGCATAATGGCCGTCTCACAAGAGTCAAGGAGGGAGAAGGGGAGAATCTATTTGAAATCAAGTCAGATGCTCCTTCTCTTGCTCTCTCTTTTCCTCCTGCCAAGGTGGGTGAGTGATTGCACCGCGACCCGATCAGGAAGGCAACAAAGCTCAGCTCACATATCAGAATAATGGAGTCGGAAGAAACCCGACACCATTCCAGAGAGATCATTCTCCAGTCTCTCCTCAAAAACCTCCAGTGTTGGAGCATCCACAGCTTCTGGAGGCAAGCGTCTGTATTTTTTGGCCTCCGGTCTCCTAATCCTCTTTGTTGCTCTTCTCTGCGCTCTTTCTGGAGCCTCAACAAATTTTTTACATCGTGGTGACCAAAACTGGATGCGGTATTCCAAGTGTGGCCTTACCAAGGCCTCATAAAGTGGTATTAAGACTTCACTCAATCTTGATTCTATCCCTCTGTTTATTCAGCCTAGAACTGCGTTGGCTTTTTTGGCAGCTGCAGCACATG
Source organism: Laticauda laticaudata (assembly GCA_004320025.1). NCBI lineage: Eukaryota > Metazoa > Chordata > Lepidosauria > Squamata > Elapidae > Laticauda > Laticauda laticaudata. Next base: position 251,479 of record BHFT01002437.1, read on the forward strand.
GCTGGCTCATAGTTAAGCAATTGTCCACGAGGAGGTGGACCTATTTGAAAGCAAACCTTGGCCTGGGGCCTGCAATCTCTCTGTACCCATTATTCGTAGCATGAAACACTCAGAAACAAGATCCCCAAATACTCAGATCCCAAGGGAAGCAGCCGGACTGGGTGTGTGTGACGGCCCTACCTCAAGTCACGCCTTCTCCCTAATTTTTAAATAGGCTCCTTTTGAAAGTGACAATTCCTACCCGGATAAGGAATTGTTTCCTAGAATTGCCAGTGCAATTTTAGAAACAGAGGAAAACCACTTTAATCCAGGCACTCTTCCAAGCGCTTTATTAACTTTGATACGTATTTTTATGACCTTCTCTCTCTCCTGCTGCCCTACCCAACTTTTAATCCTCTTTACTGCAAAAAAGAAGCACAGCTCCAACCGGAGACCGGGGGCAGGGGGTTTGCTGGGCACAGAAACCCTTTCTGGACCATCTGCCAGCATCCTAAGGGCCTGGCATCTTCCTGACGGAAGCACTCAGGGCTGCCATTCCGTTGAGTTCCCGCAGCCGGCTGGTGTGCCTGCAAAGACAGCAGAGAGACAGCAAAACCAGGTTCAGAGATGCTGGTGAGATAGAGCTGAAGGCAGCAGCTTCAAAAGAAAGCTCTGTGCAGATTTGTCGGCAAGCAGAAGAGGGTGGTGGACCCTGCTACACCTTCCATCCCAGAAGTATCAGAAGGACAACATGGGACATATTTCAGAGTGAGGGGAGGACTTCATTTCCCCCAAAGTTTGGTGACTTCATGTTCTCAGAAGCATTGCTGTGGAACCTGCCCTCATGTAGGCAGAACTTCACTTTTGATGAGTATCCTTAGATAGTGTTAAAGGACCTCCATCCTTCTGCCTGTGAGGAAATCTATCTCAATTCAAGCAGGGTGCCAAAGTTAAATGCCAGTGGTGAGCCTAAATACCTTGCTCAGGTATCCACTGGCTTGGAGGGTGGAAGGGCTTCCAGGTTGAAGTTGGGGGGGGGGGAATTCAATCGGTGTTACTCCCAGTTGGGGGACTACATTTTGCATGCGCATGCTGTGTGTGCGTGTAAAACACCTTAAGCTGTGCCACCATGACAGCTGAAAAGCACTGCACATGGGTGTGCAGCATTTGAAAAGCCACTTTTTTCCTGCCTTTTCAAGCTCAGCTGCGCTGCGCAAAGCAGCTGAGGTTGAAAAAGCAGGAAATAAAGGACAGGTAAGAGCCCAGGCAGGCAGGTGGGCCAAACAGCAGCAAACACAGAACCGGTTCAGTGTCTGCTGCTCTTCAGAGCTACCAGTTCTATAGAACCAGGTAGAACCAGTAGCATCCCATCTCTGACCAGTTCTGGAGAACCAGTAGCCGAAGTTTTGAGTAGTTCAAAGAGAACCGGCCAATCCCACCTCTGAGTGGCCCCGCCAACCCCACCTCTTCTCTGCCTCCCATTGAGTCCCAGCTGATCGGCTGGGTCTCCTTTGGTTGCCCTGCCCAGGAGAACGGAGCTGGAAAGCAGGCTAGAGGGGTGGGAAGGGGGATTTTGCAGCGTCCTTCCCCTGCCACACCCACCATGCCAGGCCCACAGAACCAGGAGGAAATCCCACCACTGACTTGAATCCATCAAGGAAGGTTCTCAGAAACCCAAAGGGATCAGGACAATTCCTGGCCAGCCCCCTCAGAAGAAGACTTGCCTGGCGTCCGCGGTGCAGAGCTTCCCTAAAGCTATGGCGGCGTTCTCTTGCACGTAAGGCCTTTGGGCATTGCGCGTGGTGGCTCTCAGGAGGATTCTGACCACATCCGTGTCGAGCAGAGTTGTGGCTGTTCCAGGCACCTCCAGACATTTCCCCAGGCAGAAAGCAGCGTTCCCTGCCACCACCTCGTCCGGCCAGGACAGAAGCTTCAGCAACAGGCGGCATTCTGGGGAAGAGACCAAAATGGGCCCGAAGAAGATCCGGGGAAGAGCAAAAGCTATAATGGGAGGTTATTTCCCTCCGTGCCAAAGGGATTTGTGGAGAAAGGCAAGAGGGAAGGAGGAACGGCTCAATTCTCTAGATGGGGAGGGAGGAGAAGGAGGCCATGCCAATTAAACTCTCCACCCTGGAAAAGAAGGCCTTTGAACCAACCGACAAAGAGGTCAACAGCCTCCAGAAGCACCCCCAGGAATGAGGTTGCAAGATGATTTGAGAAGGCCAGGAAGCCAGCTGGCACCAGGACTAAAAAGGAGTAAAGGTTTTGGCTGGAGGACAGAGGTACTGCAGCTTTCGAGAAAGGGACCTCTTGTTTGCTTATTCGTGTCAGAAGCATCACAGTTAAAATAAGGCACGCTCTACAACATAACATTTAACATATAAAAATACAAGATCATAAAATGTGCAACTTAAAGCACCTTGCCCAGAAACTAGCAACAATAATTGCATTCTCTTGTGCAACCAGGATGTCCTGAAGTGTACACCAATGAGGACACAAAGGGCAGGTACACACATGTGTTGTTTTCTGCATGCCAGCACAACTGCAAAGGGCAGAAGAAACCACCGGAGAGCCCCATTAGTTCAGGGTGTCTCTGGAGGGTCTATGACAATTCAGCATGGCCAACTCAACATGGGGCAACTTGCTGCAGGACAAGAATTATGGTTAATATCAAAGAAATGGTGGAAGAGAATCATTAAAGAAAGGATGCAAAAGGCAGGACAGAATGAAATGTGAATGGCAAGAATTAAAATAATCCCTGTCACAAAGCTGAATAGCCAGCACTGTCCGAAGACGCCTCCGTGGTTGTGTAGCCGGCAGGACTAAATGCCTTTGAAGGCATACAGAACACTCTTCCCTTCCCACCCAAGGGGTCCCTATTTTCTACTTGCATGTTTTACATGCTTTCGAACTGCTCGGTTGGCAGAAGTTGGACAAGTAACGGGAGCTCGCTCCATCAGGCAGCACTGGGGATTCGAACTGCCGACCTTCCTGATCGACAAGCTCAGCGTCTTAGCCCCTGAGCCACCCCGTCCCTAGTTTTTAAGAAAGAGAGAGACATAATCCAGAGGACATCATATTTCTTGGCTTCTGTGGTGGTTGCCTTAGGTTTGTGTTTCTCAACCTTACCAACTTTCGGGGGATGGGTAGGCTTCAACTCCCAGAATTCCCCGCCAACCATGCTGGCTGGGGAGTTCTGGGAGTTGAAGTCCAACCCCTCTGAAAGTCACCAAGTTTTTTTAAAAAAACCACTGTCCCAATTTGAGCAAAAGGCAATCGCGCTTACTTTTATCCAGTTTCACAATCTGCATCGGAGCCAGCCGGCTACTCTTGGCACAAGGACGTTCCTGGAAGTACCGTATTAACGAGCACCAAACGGGCGGTCGGATCTAGCTTCTGTCCTTTTTCGTCTCTGGTCCCATCAAAAAGCAGAGACCTGCCTTCAGAAACCCTTTATGCTGTAAAAACAAGAACAGGGACGACTTCGCATTTTAGGCCCTGGCAGACTTTTTATGTCGTGAGTCTCAGCATCGGTCGGGAGGGAAGAAGTTAGAACATGAGAGTTGGCTCATGAGGAAGATTGGCTTCATGAGCTGAGACCCACCCAAGGTCTGAAGCTTTGCAGGTATTCCTGTGTTCAGCACCCCTTCGTTCAATTACGCTCCGTCTCTAGTTCAGTCACGAAGAGTTGGACCCACCGAACTTCTACACACCTGATCAACTCCCAGAATTCCCCAGCCAGCCTTGGAAACTTCAAGAAGTTTGCAAAACACCGGATTAAGTGCTTCATGAGACAGCAATGGAATCCTTCAGGAAGGAGCCATCAGTACGAAGCAGCGTTTGGACCCAAACCTCCTCCCTCCTCCCACTGCAAAACCAGCTGCATCATGTCTCTCCTCTCCCCAAAGACCCCAAAAGCATCTATTTCACATTTTCTCTTCCTTTCCACCCCACATTTTCTCTCCCAGCGTTCTGCCTCGGGCAGCGTGTGAATCTGGAGTCAAGATGGCCTTTTCTTCTGCCACCCTGATGCGTCAAGAGCCCATTCACATCTTATCGCCTGGGTATCTACTCAGCCATCCCCTTCCCCTTCCCACTCTGACCACCCACCAATCTCGGTTTCTTTGGGGAAAGAGAGGGAAACAGCTGAGGAAGGAAAACCTGTTCCACGGCCAAGAGCACATTAAAGATGCAGGGAACAGAACAGGCCGCTCTGTTCTGCACCGCTGGCTCTCAGAGTTCGTCACCGTGAGCTGATTGAGGGCTCAGGGGACGGCTGAGTCTCTGAGGAGAAGGTCATCCCTGCCCCAAGGCAGAGAGGGAAGCAGGGCTCACGACACTGGCAGAACATACCCCCTGGCACCTCCAGCCGAAAGGCTGCTGGGAGGAGAAGATGGTAAGAAACGTTTTGGAAGCTGCTACTGATCGCCAGATACATTCCATGTTCTTCTGTTGTGACCAAGACAATAAGAAAAACTGTAACAGCCACTGTGTAGGACAGGGGTCCCCAAACTTGGCAACTTTAAGCATAGCTGGCTGACGAATTCTGAGAGTTGAAGTCCACAAGTCTTAAAGTTGCCAAGTTGGAGACCTCTGGTGTCGGACAAACAGGTAGAAGAAGACTGGTGGAGTGTATCTATGAATTGCCAACTAGCAGTCAGAAGATTGCTCAACACATGGAGGGCCTGAGAAATAGTTTTAATTGCAAAACTGTGAACATCCTAAACTAAGCCAAGTCCAAAAACACGATAGAGAACTTCTGGAAGTTGGGCAGTCAGACAAAACAGCCATCAACCGACATGGAGATAAAGAACACCTACACACCATTTAAAAGAGATAACAACAACAACAAAAGAAACAAAAAGACCAAAACACTTCATCGGCAACCAACAGCCACATGAGGAGAGGTTAATACCAAGACTAATATTTAGGCCAACAATCAAGCAATAAACAACAGGTGAATCAAGGAACTCTCAAGAAGAAACTAACACCTCATACCGACCGAGCGAACACTAAATATAAACAGAAGATGATAATTCTCCCTTCTAGCACTGATGTCGTTCCCTAGTTGGGTCATGAAACATCTGAAAGGAAACGACTAGCTGTTCTTCTCTTCCACTCTGCAAACTCCCCCTCCCTTCTAGCATTGATGATGTTGGGTCATGAGATATTTCAAGGAAACAACCCAACTCAGAGAGCACTAAGGACCCCATAGAAAGACTCAGCCAGATGCTCCTACTGTTTGATTCTGCAGAATTTAGATGAAAGGAGGAACACTGCAGAACAGCTAAAATCTGCAATGTGCAACTAACCCCAGGGAAGATGGAAAACAAGACAATTGGGCCTTCATGCTCTATCTGTCTGGCATGGCACATGGCGGAGTTGTCTGCTCACGCATTGGACAGGAGCATTTCAAGGTCACTGGGATGGAAACAATGGCTCCGAAATAGGCAGTAGCCACTGGAAATGGCAAATTACCTTCAGAAACCGGATCATTTTCCTCACCACGTCTTGTCTCACAGCTTCTTCCAGAGCCCCCAGACTCACCAGAAGGACGTGACTCAAAAGCCCCACAGCTCTCTTAAAGGAAAATAAAAAAGAAATGGGGCACCACAGGGAAAGGGCTCGGGTGCACGTTTCTCCAAAGGAGTTGTCAAGGTTGTTTGTCTGGTTCCTGGGCTGGCCGGCCATGGCAATGGCAGAGGAACACAGCCAGCTCTCTGCAATCTTGCTTTCTCCAGGGTTGAAGGAACAGGGAGCCAATCATGGGAGCCTAAGACCTACGGTGTTGAGGGGCTGCCACAAAGAAGAGGGGGTCAACCTATTTCCAAAGCACCAGAAGGCAGGACAAGAAGCAATGGGTGGAAACTAACCAAGGAGAGAAGCAACTTAGAACTAGGGAGACATTTCCTAGCAGTGAGGACAATCAACCAGTGGAACAGAAGTTGCCTTCAGAAGTTGTGGCTGCTCCATCTCTGGAGGCTTTTAAGAAGAGACCACACAGCCATTTGTCTGAATTGGTATAGGCTCTCCTGCTTGAGTAGGGGCTGGGCTAGAAGACCTCCAAGATGCCTTCCAACTCTCTTATGTCCTTCTAACACTCACGGAGATGATCCTCCCATCTGGGCTGTTGAAGAGAGACATGCACGTATCACAGATTTCCTCTGCCAGTTCCTGAAACAACCATCAGAATTATAATTGCCAGTGTGCAAGAACAGAAGGGCAGCTTCATCAAGACGCCGGAGGGCAAACCCAAAACCAGTGGCCTTCCTTGGCCAGAAGGCGGCAGGAAGACCATGCTGGGATGAGACAAACTCAGACCCAAAGCTTGGGGGGGCAGAAGCTTGGCCCAACCCCTCACTATTTCACAGCCCATCTTATCTCACAGGGATGTGATGTAAATAAAGGGACAATGTGTGACTCCCTGAACCCCACCGGACCCGTCCAGGCCAATGAGGAAAAAAGCTCAAAAGAGCCTTCCCTAGGATTGACTGGCATGGAAAGAATTTGTCCCAGAGAAGAAGTTGATCAGAGGAGAATTTCAGATGTTCTGAGACCTCAAAGAGATGCAGGTTTGTAAATCACCTCAATGACTGAGTTGGGTTCCAGGGAGAGGTTCATCATAAGGCCTAGGACTGCATACAAACACTCAGGATACCTGATAATGCTGTTTTCAGTCCAGCATTGAGTCTACAGAAGAAGAAAACAAAACCTTGTGAGAAAATCAGCCAATCCCAGGGAGGATCCAGAATTGATTGGCTCCTCTTTGCTCTCCCATCCCTTGTACATTTCCTGTACCTGGATCCCCTGGTAGCATCTCCTGATCAAAGACACCTCACCAAGAAGGTTCTCTCCCAGGGAAGGCCAAGGTCCTTATGGTGAAGAAGCAGCAGGTGCTGGCATCTCCAACTAGACCTGGATTTGGGTCTCTTTCTTGGTGTCAGGCTTGCCCCAGCCTGATCTCTCAGGAAATAAAGACCCTAGACTCCCTTTGGTTGAAGTGATAGGTTCTTGTATGAAAAGATGTTGGTTGCAGTAGAGTCGGGCTGGAACTACATTTCCCATGCTCAGAAAATATAGAAAGTTTCCCTGCATCCCAGCCCTCCCCTTCAGCCAATAAGAGCCCACCTAGGTGTTTTGAGAACATTGAGAGGTTATGCGTAATTCACATCCTTTCTCAGGGTGCACTGCCTTGGGTGATGGCACAAACCGGTTCCGAGCTCTCTTTCTCTTCATCAAGTTGTCATTATTTCCCCCTCCCCATTTCCCATCATGGAACTACATGCAGGTGATTGCCCATTTGTTCCCCTCCCATGCCCCCTTCCTCTCTCTTAGCCTTTGATGGCAGGACTCCAGCAAGGTGCCAAGCCGAAGTTGGCAGACCTGACACTTGGTGAGAAATTCTGGAGACCTACGGCCAGTAAGTTTGTTGAGGAATGAACTAACGTGTTGGCCTGACTGAGATCAAAGCCACACTAAGGAAAATCTTTCTATTCCTAACAGCAACGCAAAACCACCACTGAGAGGGTTGATGTGGTTAGAGAAGGGCCAGATGGCCACAAACAATCGCTTCTGCTTTAGGGGGGAAAAAAGTGATGACTCCAGAGGTTTTATCTGTCAACTGAGCTTCCCACCTCCCATAGGCTAATGGAGCAGAAAGGAGACAGGCAGGGGGCATGAAAGAAGGGAGCAACTGAATGGATCATAAACCGGCAGCAGCAAATGGCAAGACATACCACGAAGCTTAAGCAAGCTTGCCAGCATTCCTGATTTTCAGCCATCTGCATCCGGATGACCACGTCTGAGCAGAGATCTCCCAGGAGGGCAATGCACCGGCTAAGGGCCGTCTCATTCAATGGCTTGGAAGAACTCTTGAGATAAAAGGAGGACAGCTCCGTTAGGGCACCCCAATAAGACATTCAGCCGAGTTCGACACCACAGGCAGCTGCGATATTCAAAAAATAAATTCCACCTGATGGATCTACTTTTCCAGAGTGTTCAGAAAGTGTTCATGCTTAGAGAAGAGTCAGATTTATGTCGGGCGGTGTTGAGAAATCAACAGGAAAAACAAAACCAATAAAACAAAATGGAAGATAAATAAGGGAAAAGGAAGGAGGATGGGGAAAGCCTTCAGGAGCTCAAAGCAGACTTTGAAATGGATTCTGAGCCATTTCTCAGGGAAAAAAACCCAAAGGCATGTAATTTTTCTGTGGCAGTGCATGTAGGTCTGGTAAAATTAGACCCAGGGCTAAAACCATACTTCTGAAAGACTCAGAAAGAGTGAGAGAGTCCTATTTCCAACCTGAGCTTCCATAGAAGGAGGTGGGCTAAGAAGAAGGCAGCTCCAGACAATTCAAGGTGGGGAAAGAGATGAGTGACAACCCATCACTAATGTCTTCTCAATCCATCACTGCAATTCTGGGATCGAAAGGTGGTCCAGGAAACACCTAAACTTCCTGTTATCCTTTTCCATAAAACGTCTATTTTTAGTTCTGGGTCCTGCCAATCTGGGTCCTTGTGGCCCGGCAGATTTGGACAGTGAGGAGGTTGGGGAGGAACATGGGTCAGTCCTGGAGTCTGGGGAAGGCTCTGATGGGTGCTCTGCCTCGGAGGCAGAGAGGGGACCAGAGCCATCTGACAGTAATCAGCTGCCTTCAGAATCGGAAATCAATGGGGCAGAAGAACAGCTGGAGCCTGTTCCCAGTGTGCACATGCGCAGAGCTGCCAGAAGAAGGGAACAACTGAGGAACAAGGGCCGACTTGGGAGTAAAGCCTCAGGTGGACGGTGGACGGCCCCTCCACTAGAGTATAAAAGAGGAGCGAAGGGGGAGTGGGGCTTTGCAGGAGACAATTGGTTCATTCCAGCATGCTTGCCAAGTATCATGGCATCTGAAAGATATAGGCCTGGCCCCTTCAAGCCTGATAAAGGTTTGTAATTGGGAACTATCATGAAAGACTGTTGGCCTGGACTTTGTTGGGGAGGAAATTCATTGTAAATCAAATAAAAGGAGTTTATCAGGACAAGGACTTGGCTTCATGCTGTTGGGAAAGCCTAGGTCAGAACAGTCCTTGGGGCATCAGTGAATCAATGCCGAGAAACAGAACCCCAGGTGAACAAATTTCAGGAAGAAAATATGGCTTGCTTACCAGCAACTGAATAAAGATTGGCAAGGTCTCCGTGGATAGTTTAATACGACACTGGATTTTGAAGCTGTAAGCAAAGTAAGACAGAGAGTTAAGATGTCTGAGTTCTGGTCTTGAAGAGATCGATGTGGCCACCCAAGATTTAAACCTTGCCTTTTACAATTTTATACCCATCCGAATTCTATTAAATCTCAGTCTGGACCCTGAAGGAGCTGGAGAATGTAACTCACTTTTCTTCCAGGATTAAATGGGTCAGCAAATTCATAGCGCTGTCAGCTCTGCTGTCAGCAACTTTAACTAAGGATATCAGCGTCTGTAGCCACCTGGAAAAGAAAAAGGAAAAAAAAAACGTTCTCTGGGGTCTACAGTTCCAATAAACTGGTCAGAGTAAAATTTCAGGAAAGTGATCTGTTGGTCCCCAGAAAACCTTGCACCAGGGAGCGAAATCTTTATAGCATCCCATGAATTCTGCAGAATACAGATTTGGGTGGCTTGACAGAAACAGGGAGGCTAGGACTTGAGTGAGTCCAAACTCTGGGCAGAAGTGGTAGAAAACAGCCCCCTCCCTCCCCCAGGAGAAAAAGCAAAATAGCTCCGATGCCTGCCCAGTGATGCCAACTGGCCTTTAAGGGATACCCCTTGGGGAATTGGAGAGGGGTGTGTTAAAAGATTCACTGGGCTCCTCAGATAAAATGATATCAGCTGCAGGTTTTTCCACGGAAGTGGGCAAAAGGAAACTGACTCATGAAAATACTTGCTGGCAGCATCAGAAACAACTCCCCCCCCTCTCTTTTTTTTTTTCCTTTTTAAAAACCAACCTTGATGATTTGATCGAGTCATTGCATAACATCCGCTTCATCAGAAAATACGGGTTCTACGGTTTTTCAAAGGGCGGTATTTGAGCGTGGGTAGAAAAGGAGGAGGCTAAGGGTGAGGACCTCAGAATTATCCTAATTTCCATGATGTGGATAGATTCTTGCTAACTCAGAAGGGTATTAAAAAAGCAACAATGACAGAAGCTCTAAATCAGGATTGTACAACTGTGCCAACTTTAAGACCTATGGACGTCAACCCCCAGAATCCCCCAGCCGGCCATGCTTAGTCCTTTCAACCAAGGTCTTCTAAGTCTCAGTGCACTCGACTACTCTACTACAGCGGGGATGTCCAACCCTTGGCAAGTTTAAGACCAATGGACTTCAGCTCCCAGAATCCCCCAGCCAGGTATATGGTATCTCCCAGCTTTCAATTTAGAACAGGGGTGTCCAACCTTGGCAACCTAGAACGAAGGAGAAATTTCCTGACAGTGAGGACAATTAACCAGTGGAACAACTGGCCTCCAGAAGTTGTGAATGCTCCAACACTGGAAGTTTTCAAGAACAGATTGGACAACTATTTGTCTGAAATGGTATAGGGCTTCCTGCCTAAGCAGGGGTTGGACTAGAAGACCTCCAAGGTCCCTTCCAACTCTTCTCTTCTCTTCTCCTCTCCTCCCCTCCCCTCCCCTCTATTCTAATTCTACTCTACTCTACTCCACTCATTCTATTCTGCTCTACTCTACTCTATTATTTCCTTTCCCTTCTTTCTTCCTTTCTGTTTTTCCTTTCCTTTCCTTTCTTTTTTCCTTTCCTTTTCCTGTCCCTTCCCTTCCCTTAACTTTAAGACCTACTGGGGCCCTGCTCATTAGGCCAGCCAGCCAGCCAGCAAGAGCCTCAGTAAGTTTCTGAGGTGCTCAAGGGCTTCTCTCTGCTTCAGCAGGAAGTCCCAGTTAGGGCGCAGGGCAGGGGAGGGGGGTGTCAGCCATGTCGTAACTCTGTGTCATTTACTTGGTTGTGTTCAGGTGCCTGATTAAGAGGACCCTCCCGTGCTCCGTCTTGGAGTACAGACACAGCAGAGCCAGGCACTCTTCCTGGACTTCGGGCGCCTCTGAGCACAGCAAGGCGGGAAGCTGCACATTGACACTGGGATGAGTTAGAAGCAGCCGCTGGTTCTCTTCTGGGTTGAGAAGGAAGCAAAGCCAGAAGGAATTGTCAGCCAGAGGGCTGCACCAGCCACTCTACCAGCCCTCGTCCTAATCCCCTCTGCCTTTCCCCAAATCGTGCGACCGCTGGAATGTTCTTCCGTGCCCTGGTGGAGAGATCTGTCTGCCTCTAGGAGCCACGGCAAAAGGAGGAACATTCTGTCTGCAGAAGCTGAACCTCCGACAGTCCTCCAAAGGGCAAATTATGTCTCACGCACTGATGGGAGAAGCAATCCATGCCTCATGGAGTGACACCTTTCAAGCCTCATTGGACAAATGTGGATTAAGGCAACTCTGAACATCCGCATGCCCAAGAAGCTAAGTTAGTCTCCTTGATGCAACCAACCTCCTTTCCTCCAGATAGCTGGTGCCTTCAGAAGGTCTAAGGTAGAGGTCTCCAAACTTGGCAACTTTAAGACTTGTGGACTTCAACTCCCAGAATTGAAGTCCACAAGTCTTAAAGTTGCCAAGTTTGGGGACCCCTGTTCTTAGGCGACCTGTCTGCCAGAAAGGCCTGTAACCTGGAGTTACTTTACTCCCAAGCAGGGGTGGGATTCTATCGATTCGGACCAGTTCATTTGCATCTGGTTCACAGAACCGGTATTTGAACCGACTGGCTGGCCCCGCGCGCTCCTCCCCTTTCCTCCCAGGAGTCTTCACGTGGCCCATTTTTGATGCAAGGTCTGTTCGGAGGCTCTGGGGAGGAGGAGGAAATGGGCCTTCTAGAAGTCCAGAAACGGGCCTCTTTCCAGATTCCAGAGGGCCTCTAGAGCCCGGGAAGGCCGTTTTCGCCCTCCCAGAGGCTCAAGGGAAGCCTCTGGACCCTTAGGAAGGCAAAAAATGGCCCTCCTGGAAGTTCCGGTAGGCCACGCCCACCATGGCCACGTCCACCCAGCAACTGGGCAGCAAACCGGTTGCTGGGATTTTTGAATCTCACCCCTGCTTTACTCCCAAGGCAGGCTGAATGCTCAACAGATGCCACGATGGCTTTCCCACACAGCTGCGATTTTTATCGGCAGAAAGACCCTGGATCTTGGTCAGGCCAAATAAAATCCTTGCGAAAAGGCGGATCTTGCCAGCGGGCTGGTTATTATTCAGCGAAAAAGGCTGTGACAGAGAAGAGCCCATGGACAAAGGGACACACCCACACTGATACACAAAGGCCAAGCTGTGAAGCCTCCAGGGTCTATCGGAGGTGATGGGAGGCTGAAGGAGAGCGATTTTCTACCCATATAAGAAGGGGCTGTGGACAAACACAGGTTTGCTACCAACACTGCCCGTGCCATGAAGACCTTTGACCTGTCACTCTTTTGATCATGTATCTCAGCATTATTTGTGCCCTGAAGAGCTGCCTGTCCAAATATTCATGAACTGGCAGAGACATGGTTAACAAAGTCAGCCAATGGGAGCTGAGTTGGGGGCTGAGAGTCTGGGTGTGGCTCAGCTCCATGCTCTCAATTCTGAAAGTGAAACAAGTAATCTGTTCTGAGCTCCTGAAGCTGCTGTTTGTGTTTTGCTTATGTTACATTGGAAGAAACTACTAGTATTGTAAATGTTACTTTAATAAGTTATTATGTATATAAAGAAGTTTAGGAATCCTGCTGAATCAGTCATCTGTGTGTTTTCTGGACTTGAATTTGCTGCAAATTCTCACACTGTCCTCCTCCCTGGAAAGATGGACTCAAAATTAGAGCGTGTGTGTGTGTGTGCGCGCACTCACCCACCCACCCACCCACCTACACACAGAGGGAAGATTACCGTTCCCTTTGCAGACGGCTTGCCAGAGGAGAAGCAGCGAGCAAGCCAGTTCCAGTTCAGCAGGCGAGTTGATCTTGGCGCTGAGAACCCTGGGGAAGAAAAGGTGGATGGTTGAAAGGTAAAAGCAGGGCCAGCTCTTGGCTGCGGAATGGCTCACTTTCCCAGGATAACAAAATCCAGGCTGTGGATCCGGCCTCTAATTGGGGCACTTTGAAAGAATCTTTCGGTGACTTGCAAGAGACAAAGCTGGGGTTTCTGGCAGAGAAAAATAAAAAAACTGCCAAGCCTGGCCTTGAACTCACCTTTCACAGCAAAACCTGAAGATTGAAATAATGGGATAAACAAATAATGGTGCCAAACTGTGTCAAACTATGGATAAACTGAGCATTTGTCATCAGAGATGGGAAAGAAGAGTTTCAAATAAATAACATTCGCACCTACCGCTCTATGACCTTGTTGTTGCTGATGACGCTGAAACCGCCGTTCGTCCTAAACAAGGTTTGCTCGGTGCCTGCGAGCGATTCAGATAGAGGGAAGCAAACATCTTGCTTGAGGCTGAAATCCAGGGGAAGAGTTGAGGGTGGAGCATTTCCTGGGGTCTGGGCCAGATCCTTGTTTTTGGCCTTGAGTAACAGGACCTTTCTGGTAACCCCCTCCCTGTGGGGCACTGGGGAAATGGGGGGGGGGGGGGG
>BHFT01002437.1:265086-278496 GCA_004320025.1 Laticauda laticaudata
GGGGGGGGGGGGGGGGTTCAGTCTGGGGCTGCCTCTTCTATGGGGTACTCACAGGCTTGAACCAGGTCAGTCAGAAGCTGGAGGCCTCCGGCGTAATACAAGGGGTCCTGACCCGGTTTGCTGAGTTTCTGGAGCATCTCACTCACGGCAACGGCGGTGAGCTTCCCAGTCTTCAGATCCTCTGACGCTGTCTCCTCCTCGCTGAGCCTTTTTTCTTCCAGGTCTATTTCATTGATGCAATCTGGAGGCGGGAAAAGGTAGAATTGACAGGCGGGAAGAGGAAGAAGTTGGGATGAAATGAACCGAGGATAACGGCACGATCCTGGCTCGAAGCAACCCAGGGAGACAATGGACAGTCCCTGTTCAGAGGTGCTGTTCAGCCGCTTCGGAGCGGTTCTGGCGTACCGGTAGTGGAAATGTTGACAAGTTTGGAGAACTGGCAAAACACCACCTCTGACTGGCCCCACCCTCCCGCCCCCACCGTTACCTCTCCTATATTTCTTTGGTTTTTAGCTCAGCTGATTTACGCAGCACAGCAAATTGCTGTGCCTCAGCCTCAACTGAGCTAAAAGCTCACCAGCATTGACAGAGGTCGGTATTTGAGCCCTGCACACGCACAGAACCAGTAAGAAAAAAATTACAAACCCATCACTGGTCCCGTTATTCAGGAAGTGCATTTGGTCTTTCTGTGAGTAGCCAAACAAGGGCACCGGGGTGCAGGAGGAAAAACGGGGCACCCTACCTTTGCACAGTTTCTCCTTCTGGGAGTCAAATTTTAAAATCTTTAGATAGCATTCCCTGGCCTGGAAGCAGAAGGGAGAAACATCAGTGAGAATGAACAGGAAGGAGAAAAAGATGCAGGAAGACACAATCAAGAAAAGGCTGAAATGGCAAAAACTTACTCTGATTCAGTAAAAGAATAAAACTCTGCTAAACAAACAATTCTCTCAACATTGTCCAACTATTTACAAAGTCTGCACTACTATTACTATTCATCACTCCTTCCCACCCATCTCCTCCCACTTGTGACTGTATGACTGTAACTTTGTCTCTTGTATCCTTGCAATCTATATTGACTGTTTCCTAGTATGGTTTGATTGCTTACTTGTAGCTTATGACTATTATGAAGTGTTGGACTTGATGATTCTTGACTCCTGAGGGAAAACTTTATGTACACTGAGAGCATTTGCACCAAGACAAATTCCTTGTGTGTCCAATCGCATTTGGCCAATAAAGAATATGCTATGCTATTCTACATTCTATTCTCCTTCCTTATTCTATTCTATTCTATTCTATTCTCTCCTATTCTCTCCTTTCTCTTATCCTATCCTATCCTATCCTATCCTATTCTCTCCTATTCCATTCCCTGCTCTTCTCTCCTCTCTTCTCTTCTCTATAAGTACTTTGTTTCCATGTGGAAACTGCTTCTGGGTTTCATGGTTGATGTGTAAAAGTATGTTAACGTTGACTTTGGGTTTTACAGCTTAGATGGATAGATCTTGATAGAGATGACTTGTTTATATTATTATAGAAAAACAAAACGTGACTTGAAGTTTTATTTCACTGCAACAGAGAGTTTTCTCTTTTTCCTACCCTTCCCCACTTCCATATTTCCCCTCCTTCCTGAATGTTCCTCCATTTACTTTTACACTTTGTATTTTACAATACTTAATCATTTAATAAAAGCATGTTTGAAAAATGCAAGAAAAGGCTTGGCTCCAGGGCTGGCATGAAAGACAGATGCATCTCCCCTCTTGCTGAAATCCAAACTCCGGGTCTCACAATTTACCCCCGAGGGCAAATCCTGCAAATGCAGGTTCTTCTGAGACCCCACAACCAGCTAAGACTCAACCGTTTTCTCTCGGGGGGAGTTCCTCCCAAGGGTTGGAGTCACCAGAAGTTTAAAATGAAAGGGTTTGCTAACCATTCAGCCAACGCACTTGGGGCAAAGGCATCTGATCTACCAATTCTGAACCCAATTTCTTGAGGACTCCCTCCTTGGGGTACCTATTTAATTGTCTTGCTTTTCTTTCTTGACAACAATGCAGACCCATTGAGCAGAATTTTCC
Source organism: Laticauda laticaudata (assembly GCA_004320025.1). Lineage (NCBI taxonomy): Eukaryota > Metazoa > Chordata > Lepidosauria > Squamata > Elapidae > Laticauda > Laticauda laticaudata. The sequence goes on from BHFT01002437.1 coordinate 267,156, forward strand.
AGCTCTAAGACCGATGGAGTCCCACTGCCCATCTGAGCAAGCTAAAAATAATCCCATATTCACACCATAAAGGTAGTCCTTGATTTACCACTGGTATAGCAACAGGTCAAAATGACTATGGCACTGAAAGAAGCTACTTATAACCGGTCCTCAGGCTTGTGGCCATCGCAGCATCCCTATGGCCATGTGATCAAAGTTAAGCGGGGCCTAAGAGAACTACTGGTCCAAAGCGAATTGTTGACGTCACCAAACGAATTGGTGACACGGGGGGGGGGGTAAAAAAGGCAGAACGGCTCACTTAACAATCTCCTTGCTTAGCACTGGGAATTCTGCTCTTAAGCCAAGGACTACCTGCCATAGCTTGGCGCGGCACAGACTCTGAGCCCAGGGAGGCCTCACCTGCTGGAACTGCTTCTTGGCCAGGTAAGCCTTTCCCATGTGGAAGAGAGCCTTGGTGCATTTCTCATCGCACTGCATTAAAGAGAATCACTTAGCAAAATCCACAGATTAGGGCTACAATAAAGGCAACAGGGCCATTGTTGGCTGGTGGCCCGGGGTGTGTGTGTTAAAATATCAAGATGGGGACTACAGTTGAAGCCGGGCAAGGCAGGTGTGTAAAAGGGGGGACTTGGCTTGGGGTTCTGACTGACTTTTCTGACCACCTCTGCGGCCAACTCGCCATAGCCAACCCGCTGTGGAACAAGAGTTACATGAATACCAAAGAAATAGTGCGAAAGAATCACTAAAGAAAGGATGCGAAAGGAGGAATGGAATGAAATGTGAATGGCAACAATTAAAATATTTATTTCAAATAAATAAATAGAATTATTAAATTGTCCTGCAGCAAGTTGTCACATGGTGAGTTGGCCATGGTGAGTTGGCCACAGCAAGTTGGTCATGACAAGTTGGCCATGGTGAGTTGGCCATAACAAGTTGGCCATGGTGAGTTGGCCACAGCAAGTTGGTCATAGTGAGTTGGCCACAACATTGTCCTATTCTGACCTCTGACACCTCCTGTGGATACCCTTCAATGTTAGCAACCAAAGGTATTTCAGCCCTTTTAGAAAATTACTATTTATTTCATATTGTCCAGCAGAAGACCATACAGGCCGTAGCCAATTCAAGCCATTGCCAATTGTCATTTTGACTGGATTCCACCTTGCCCTCAGAGCCCATGGGCTGATTCTGCCCCTCTCATGGAGGGCAGGGAACGAAGGCAGGTGAGCCTTACCCTCAACGCCCAACTGCAGTCATCAATGGCTTTCTCGTACTTCTGCAACTTGATGTAGGCCTAATGCAAAAATAAACCCAGAGAGGCACGTTAAGTGGACATGGTGCTATGTCCTTCAAAATGCCAAGCATTCACTCTGGGCTTTCCTGGCAGAAGAATCAAGTCATTCACCAGCCAAACTGCTGGCCTAAGGAAACCTGGGTGGGCTGGTTTCAGTTAGCAGCCACCGTGGTCTCAGCGCTGGCTTAAAAGATTGTATAGTATTCTCAGAAAAACATATTTAGGAGAGCTTCAGAGGGGCAAGAAAAAAAAGCAGGAACGGGAAGAGAGAGAGATAACGCTCAGTCCTATGGATCTTTAATATTTTTCCATGTAATGTAAGAGATGTCTTCATATTGACCTGGGGAATGGCATGCAATGTGTTTTACACCCCTGTGAGAAAGGAAGAGCCCACCAGGATGGGACTGATTGACAGGAACTTTTAATTGATGTCTTTTGCTACTTGGAGAAAGGGATCAACAGGGAAGGGGGCTTTGCGCAACACATCAAAGCAGCAGCCGTATCCTAAAGGAAGGAGCCCCCAACAGGAGTGGGAAATCAGGATGCCAAGACCCTGGAGGAAGGGGTCACCCCTTTTAAGCAGACACACACAGACACACTGACCTGGGCTCGGTTGGTATACAAGGCTGGCATGTCCTTCTGCTTCTTCAGACCCTCCGTGTAGTTTTGCACAGCCAAAGCATAGTCCCCTTGGCCAAAAGCGTCGTTCCCCTTCTCTTTCAGGGCTGCGGGAGAAGCAGAATAACCAAAGGCATTTTTTAAAAAATTCAAATTATTGTAGTTGAGAAGGGTCTTGAAAGATAAGAGGGAAGAGCTGCCACTGAGGCTGGGATCCGAGAAATGAGAAAGCACTTAATGGAATCCCCACCCTGCTTAATCCACATAAATAAGATTAAAAAGGGAGGCAGGGAAGCTCTTTCAGCCGTGCGTGACTCTGTTCCTATATAGGTTCTAATAAAAATAGCTTTAGGTTCTGCGTAAGCTGTCAGGGCTGCGGTAGTTACCCCCCTTTAAATCATGAGTCTCTAGCTAGATTTTCAAAGGCTTAAAGAAGATTTATTAGGAGTAGACATTCTGGTGCTACCTGGGTGTAGCCAACTCTGAGACACATCATTCATTGTCACCCTTGACCCTGGTTTCCCCCCTCCTACCCCCTGGATGTATCGTAATTCATATTCTCCAATGGGACAACTTCATAGCCAAAAATCATCAATCATGCTCCCCAGTTAGAATTTTGCACGACAGAAACTTTGGTCACCTAGAAACCATTTTTGAAAACATTTATGGAAAGCACTTTCGATTTCCAGGCTGCCCCACTGCTCCCCCCTGCCTTTCTGTTGGCAACTCTAAAAAGACCAGAGAAATATTTTATGAGTTGACATAAGGTCTGTTTCTTAGTACAACAGGGCTGAGTTACGCTCAGCTTGGAGGCTGGAAAATTGGGACAACTTGTCACTATGAACTTTCCATGGCCAACTCGCTACGGCCAACTTACCGTGGGACAACTGGCTACAGGACAATTCAACAACTCAATGTAATTATTTAAAATAATTAATGTGTTATTTTTCGTTGTTCACATTTCATTTTGTCCCTCCTTTGGCAATCTTTCCTTAATGATTCTATGGCACTGTGTATATATATTTGGTATTAGTGTAACTTTGGTCTAAAAGTTCTTTTTAGACTCTCTTGAGATCCAAGAACCATCCATTTCTGCTGGTGCTGCTGAACTGCAAGAGCCTCTTACTCCTGTCTGTTGAGCTCAACGATGCTTTGAGATCAAGCATGGAAGACTAGACAGTTTGCAAAACTGCTGGAGGCTTGAATTGCCCCGCGAAAGCTTTGCCAGGAGCCGGGATCCTTGCGGGGTGGGGGGGTCAAGTGAAGCCCCAGGACTTTGTTTCTAGCTGCTTCTGCTGAAGCCCAGTCTGACCCTCACCGTTTGCTGAGGCTTCGTTTTCCTTCCTCCTTCTGGCTCGCTCATGGGCATCCTTCTCTAAGGCCGCCAGGAAGCTCTCTAGAAGTCAGCAAAGCAGAGGTGGGAATTCAGCCCAAAGGAAAAGGACCTCGTGGTTGCTTGAGAAGGAAAGTCAAACTACAAAGCAAAGTCATTTCGGAGATAGGGAGTGCAAAGCCACAAAGGCCGTTTCATTAAGGTGGCAGCCCATTAGAGCGGGATTCCAAAGTTTCCATTTACAGAGAAAGAGGAGAATGCAGAGATGAAATATTTTGGAAAAGGGAAAGAAAGCAGCATGTCTAAGAGAGAGAGAGAGGAGCCCTCTAATTTCTGGCTAATGGGGCGATTAATATATCCTAAATCATGCCTTCCAGCCAATGAAGGATGTAAGATAATTAATGCATTTAGGTAGAAAACTGGGCCCCGTTCTGATTTTTAGAGATGAAAAGAAAACTTCCTCAGCAGTTATACAAGAAGCCAAGCCAGGACCAAGGAGGGATGAAAGGCCACAAGGAGGGTCCTGGGCTTTGGAGGAAGCCGAGGGAATCCACCACAAGCAGGAGGTTTCCTCCATGCAGAAGGACAGGCAGGGACCCCAGGAGCTTCCCAAAGACACGGCTGGTTCACTCCAAAGGCCATATGAGAGCAATGGCTAATGCTTTCCCTCCATGCTGCCTCCCAGCAGAGAAGGAGAAGAAGTGAAGCCTTTCCAGAGCTTCCCTGGTTCACAAGGTCTGGGAAGAGGGGGTAACAGAAGAGGCAAGCCTACCTGGCACTCCAGTCCCAAACACTCCTGCCGTGATCGGTCTTACCTGGACTCATCATTTCCTCTTGATTTGACAATCCCTAGAAGAGTGGAAGGAAAGCCAAAAGTCAGCTGGAGGCTGTGGCTTCCTTCCTTCCTTCCTTCCTTCCTTCCTTCCTTCCTTCCTTCCTTCCTTCCTTCCTTCCTTCCTTCGAAATCTGAGAACAAGGAAAATATCTTCTGGGGGAAGGCAGAGACAGATCAGTTCTGCACTGCTGACAAGAAACCCAGGCCAATGGCATTACACAGGGTCGTATAAGATATGTTTTTACTTCCTCACAGCTTACTTAAGCTGGTCAACTAAAGTAGAGTCAGGTTTAATTATTCCACTAATTAGGCTTATTAATTATTATCTTTGTAGGCGACCACCAAAGAATGCCAACAGTCTGGTGGCAAGACCAAAAACCCGTGGTGGGAGGAAGAGGGGGGAGGTGAGGGAAAGCCCCTTGGTGTTCAGAACAAATTTGGGGATGTCTCCACAAAGTTCCCCCCCCCCGAAGTTGAGGCAAGTTTGAAGGAGATTTTTCCCTTTTCTTCATGACCAAAACATACGTGAGAAAAAAANTCCCCCCCCCCGAAGTTGAGGCAAGTTTGAAGGAGATTTTTCCCTTTTCTTCATGACCAAAACATACGTGAGAAAAAAATGAATCAGGCTCATTTTTCAGAGCCACTTAAAATGCCACCGCACAATAACACACACCTCAAAAAGTGTTTCCAAAGCTGTCAAAAGTTAATTTCAGTCAATAACCTTCAAAACCCACCAAGGTGGAATGAAAAGAAACCAAAGGCCCCAGTTCATTCTGATCATTTGCAGCAGGAGAGAAAAATCAATGTGGCCCAGGGTTTTGCAGATATTTCAGTCGGGCAAATGGCAGCTGCGGGTGGATGATTTAAGTGGCATTCATCACATGCCATTTTATACTTTGTAGAAGAACCTTTCCAAAAAAACCCCACCCCTCAATTCTCTTTGTGGGGTGAAAATTTTTAGAGGGTCAATTCTGAACAGATTCTTACATGTAGAGCAGGGGTCCCCAAACGTGGCAACTTTAAGACTGGTGGACTTCAACTCAAGCTATGCTGGCTGGAGAATTTTGGGGGTTGAAGTCCACCAGTCTTAAAGTTGTCAAGTTTGGGGACCTCTGGTGTAGAGTAATACAACAAGTTGCACAAATGGCCTAGAGTTACCTTCTGATTAATACATTTTAAAGAATATTTAGCCTTTTCTCTTTTCCAGGGTTATATGCCCTGTTAATATTATAACCTAACTGGATGTAACAGGATAACAAAATGAGGATTAAAAATATTTTAAAATAACTAAGATTAAATGAAACGTGTCTGGATGAATCACATTAATTGTGTGTGACATTTATAAGATACAATTCAGCCAGACAGTCGAGCCTTTTTGAAGGATCAGGATTGGGTCTGCGTTCATCCCAAAATTTTCAAGAACTAAGAAACATCATGAAAGTCATGGAAAAGGCTGTCCAGATGTCCTCCCTTCTCAGCTATGAGCTTCCTAATAGACCCTTTTGGACCCCAAATTGTATCTGTGAGCACCCCTAAGCTGCTAAGCTGGCTAAGCATGTCTTGTTTAATTGTTTGAAAACTCCCTGTTTTGTTCTGGAAGGGCCAAGGAGGTGCTGGTCCAGTTCTACAGATGAATGATTGAGTCTGTCACCTGAACTTCTATAACTGTCTGGTTTGGTTCTGCAACCCAACTAGACGGACACAGACTCCAGAGAGTAATTAGGACTGCAGAAAAAACAACTACCACCAACCTGCCTTCCATGGAGGACCTTTATCCTGCACGAGTCAAAAAGGGGGCTGTGAAAATATTTACAGACCCCTCACATCCCGGACACAAACTGTGTCAACTCCTAGCCTCAAAATGACGCTATGGAGCCCTGCACACCAGAACAACTAGAGGCAAGGACAGATTTCTCCCCAAATGCCATCACTCTGCTAAACAAGTAATCCCCTCAACACTCTCCAACTATTTACAAACTCTGCACTACTATTACTATTAATCTTCACCCATCCCCTCCCACTTGTGATTGTATGACTGCAACTTTGTCGCTTGTATCCTTACGATTTATATTGTGTTTCCTAGTATGATTTGATTGCTTATTGTACCCTGTGACCATCATCAAGTGTTGTACCTTATGATTCTTGACTCTTGACGAATGCATCGTTTCTTTTATGTGCACTGAGAGCATTTGCACCAACACAAATTCCTTGTGTGTCTAATCACACTTGGCCAATAAAAAGAATTCTATTCTAAAAAAAAAAAAAGAAGGGGGGGGGTTACCGAAGGTGAAGGCCGTGTGTTGATGACCGTCTTGTCCACTTTCAGTTTCGGCTTCTTCCCATCCTTGTCCGAAACGGACTGGAGTCTCTTCTCCGTAGCCGCCATGGCTTTTGCCTGGACAGCGGGGTCGGTGGACTTCAGGCCTTCAATCAAGGCAGCTGCAGAAAAGGGGGGTTTCCAAAGACAAAAGAGGTTCATTTGGAAGCAGGGGAAAAACAACATGGGACTGATCGGGAGGTTGAAGCCCCGGTGTGGAAGGTGTGCCAGAGGAGGTCAGAAAAGTCAAGATGGCCCAGCACTCTCCATCATTGTGGACTTGATGCTTCGGGGAGGGGGGCACCTCAGCTCCAAATACACCCCCTCCCCCAAATGCCCTCTCTGATTCCTATAAAAAATATGAGTGTGTCTTATTTCTTTTATCTCATTAGAAAGCATGCCATCCTGCTTGTAAATCACAGCCTTCAACTGTTAAGATCCTTTTATTTTTTAAAATTTATCCATTCTCTAATCCATGTGACAACCGCAGCCTGATAGTATAATTCCCATTTTGGGAGTCCAAAGCCACCTCTACTTCTGCTATCTTGTCACATCCTTAGATTTATTCGTGCTTTCTTGCCCAGCCATATAAATGTTGTGCCTATTCTATTTAATTCTTCAAAAAAAATTGTATCTTGTTTTATCGGGATTGTTTGAAAACAGTACAATAATTTCAATAAAACATTTGTTTCAGCTGTGGCCATCACCATGCAATGGGGGGAAGAGGAAGGGAAAATGGACCACTGGGTGATCTCCTTGAAACGGGGGGGGGNGGGGGGGGGGGGAGAGAGGATTTCTATTTCTGAAAACAAAGGTGAAATCTGAAGATCCCAGTCCAGGTGGGCAGCAATTCAACCGGAGACCCTTCCCCTCTAATCCTGGCACCCACCAAGGGGAGAGGGGCTTCTCCTCTATCCTAGCAAAGGACCCCAGCAGACCCTCCCAGCCTCCTGCAAGCTTACTTTACTTTATTATCTTTGCACCTGGTACAACAAAATTAAACACCATCTTCAGTGTACATTATGACTATGCAAATAAAACACAAACACACAACCTTCCCATTCTATACAACTGTATTGGAGACCCCCGATATTGCATTAATAATGCACTATCCAGTAGAATTCAATAGAGTTCCTGCCCTGGGATAGAAGCTGTTTTCCAGCGTATTTGTCCTTGTTTTTATTCTTCTGTTACCGCCTGCCAGGTGGTAATAGTTCACAAAAAGGGTTCCCAGGGTGAGGTGGATCTTTGAGAAGGTTTTGAACTTTCTTAAGGCAGCAGGAGCTATAAGGCTTTTCCAAAGAGGGGAGAGGGCACCCCATGATCCTCTGGGCAATGACATTCGCCCTCTGCTTTCCTATCTGCCCCTCTGCAATTGGAAACCCACACAGAGGTGCAGTAAGTTAAGATGCTCTCTCTGGTGCAGCGGTAGACGGTCACCAGCAGTTTCCCATTCAGGGGTTGTTTCCGGAGAAGCCTCAGGTGGCATAAGCTCTGCTGGGCCCCTTTGACCAGGGCTGCAATGTGGGCATCCCAGGTCAGGTCCTCTTTTAGGGAAACACTTGCCCTAAAACTGGCCACTTGCTCCGCTCGGTCTCCATTGATAAGCAAGGGCTGGATGCCTGATCTGCTCCTTCTGTATCTTTACCGACCCCTCACATCCTGGACATAAACTGGTTCAACTCCTTCCCTCAAAGTGACGCTATAGAGCCCTGCACCCCAGAACAACGAGAGGGACAGTTTTTTCCATCAACTCTGCTCGCCTCACTCTGATAAACAAATAATTCCCTCAACACTGTCCAACTATTTACAAAGTCTGCACTACTACTGCTATTAATCTTGTTATTATTAAACTACTACTATTACTGTTAATCTTCTCATCGCTCCTTCTCGCCCATCCCCTCCTACTTGTGACTGTATGACTGGAACTTGTTGCTTGTATCCTTATGATTTATATCAACTGTTTCCTCGTATGCTTTGATTGCTGATTGTACCCTGTGACTATCATTAAATGTTGTACATTATGATTCTTCATTCTTAACAAATGTATCTTTTCCTTTATATACCAAGACAAATTTCTTGTGTGTCCAATCACATTTGGCCAATAAAGAATTCTATTGCATTTTTATTTCTATTCCATTCCATTCTATCCTATCCTGTCCTTAAGCTATTCTATTCCATCCCATCCCATCCCATCCCATCCCATCTCTATTCTACTCTACTCTACTCTACTCTACTCTACTCTACTCTACTCTACTCTACTCTACTCTATCCCATCCCATCCCATCCCATTCCTATTCTATTCTATTCTATTCCATTCCATTCCATTCCATTCCATTCCATCCCATTCCATTCCTATTCTATTCTATTCCATCCCATCCCATCCCTATTCTATTCTATTCTACTCTACTCTACTCTACTCTATCCCATCCCATCCCATCCCATTCCAATTCTATTCTATTCTATTCTATTCTATTCTATTCCATTCCATTCCATTCCATTCCATCCCATTCCATTCCTATTCTATACAGTCCACTACAAGCTCCTTGCTCTTCTTGGTGTTGAGGACCAAGGTCTTGTCTCCACCCCACGAAAGCAACCGGTGGGCAGACCCCTCCCACGCCCCCACCCCCGCGATGAGAGGCCTCCAAGGCAGGGAAGGGGCTGCCTCGGGTGGGCTTCCCAGACCCCCCCCGCCAGGAAACCCGGGTCAGAGTTGGGGGGGGGTGTCCCTCGTCCAAGAGACCCCTCCCCAAGCCAGAGAGAGAGCCCGGGGGGGGGGGGCTTGCAGACTCCTGGCTGCCCTGGAGGGACCCCCGTGTCTTCCCGCCAGCCCCCCACCCAGGACCGAGCCGGGCTCACCGACTTCGTCCACGTCCCGCAGGAAGCCCCGCAGCTCCCGCTCCTCCTCCCGCCGCCCCGACATCCCGGCTCCGCTTGGACCAGCCGCCCGGGAGCGTCTGCCGTCGCCCCGGCAACCGTGGGCGGGGCTATGCAAAGTGGCTCTGCGGCCGGCCGGGCGGGAGACCTTCGGCCGCAGAAGGCTCTCCTCTCGGGGGCGTGGGGAGGGCGGGGCTATGCAAAACGCTCGCCGCGAGGCATCGTGGGTAAGAGGCTCGCGCGCTGGCCGTTGCTGGAAGGGCGCGCCTGCTCTGCGCGGGGGCTGCCGGGAGCTGAAGTTCTCGAGCACGCCAGGCAGCCCGGTTGCCTACAGCTCCCAGAGTTCCCAGCCCCACCAAAGGCTTGGAGGGACTTTCTTGCTCGGGTTTCTGGGAGTTGAAGTCCAGGCGTCTTAAAGCGGCCGCGTTTCAATTCAGGCTGGATCTCTCGACCCTGAAAATACGCTCACAGATTAAATGGGGAAGGAAGGGAGCATCTCTTGAAACGTCTGGATTTCTCTGAATGTCTCAAGGAGAATTTCTTCCCTGCTCCGCCCTTGGAGTTCATCAAATAATAATGACAGTGTTTCTGTTCTTTCTTAAGGACTTTTTGGCGTCCCTTCTGGGAAAACATCAAAAAAGTTTCCCAAAAAGGCTTAAAGAAATGCAAGATTTTAGATCAGGAATCCTAAAACTCCTAGGCCAGATACTGCTTAAAAAAAAAACAAAAACTAGGAATTTCCATCTTACATTGAATTAATGAACAAATTCATCTTCCTTTCTCCCTTTTCCAACAGAAATGCGAGGATCCGGTTCCATTGTTAACATCTGTAAGCTGATAAAGCAAAACTCAATAAAAAGTAAAGGACAAATTGAATCTTATGTTGCATCTTTGCTTTTGCACCAATGAATGCACAGATTTTGACCAGAAGAAGGTGAGTTTTCTGCCCAGGCAGGAGGACACAGTCTGCTGTTTTTAGCTCAGAAGAACTCACTTTTTCTAGCCGAGATATTGATATACAAGGTAAAGGTTTCCCTGTCCAGTTGTCCAACTCTAAGGGCTGGTGTTCATCTCCGTTTCTCGGCCCAGGGAGCTGGCGTTCTCCGAAGACAATTTCCACACTCATGTGGCCAGAATGGCTGTACACCAAAGGTGCATGGAATGCTGTTGTCTTCCCATCTACGAAGTGGTACCTATTTATCTATTTGCATTTGCCTGTTTTCAAACTGTTAGGCGGGCAGGAGATGGAGAAGGAAAACGGGAACTTACCCCATGGCACAGAACTCAGTGCTTGAACTCGGGCTGTCAGCTTTTTATCCGACAGGCACAGCTTCCTAACCACTGAGCCATCATGCCCTCCCGCTAGATCAGAGGTGGGCAATTATGCCCCCTTTACAACTTGTGGACTTCAACTCCCAGAATTCCTGAGATGGCATAATCATGACAATTCCTGGGTATGGCTGGGACAGGAATTCTGGGAGCTGAAGTCCACAGGTTGTAAAGGGGCCATTGTGGCCTACCCCTGCCCTAGATAGTAATGTTCAAAACAGCTATTCTTATGAATCAATGTACTTTAAAATGTAACCTATAACTTATACATAATTCTTTGACTTACTCAAACCTTACAAAATGATATAGATAGATGGATGGATAGATAGATAGATAGATAGATAGATAGATAGATAGATAGATAGATAGATATAGATATAGACACACACACAGCACAGCAATATATATATGAGGTAAGTGTGTGAGGATGTGGTGTGTGGTGTGTGTGCGTGGCTGTTCAGCGTCCTTCGGGTGTATCCAGCGTCATTGTATTGCGTTTTAAAAGTCTGTGCATTTTCTCATTGCCAAATCATCAAGGCTTCTTGTATTGGAGTTCATCACACGAATTGTAGTTCGTGTTCGTCAGAGCACAAAACAGACTAAACACCAATACAGAGCCTGATGATGAGAGATTGAGGATTCTGCGCGAAGACGTGCATACAACTTTAAAAAGCAGCAAGCCTAGTCCAGTGACGGTGGGATGAAGTAACCCGGAAGAAGACTGAACAGGCACTATAT
>BHFT01002438.1:0-30208 GCA_004320025.1 Laticauda laticaudata
TAACCAACAGATGGCAAGTGTTTCTCTCCGTTTTACATCCTCTTTGCATCCGTTGGTGCAGTGTGACATGGGCTTATGGAGCTGCACCATAATTCATAGCTGACACTTATATCTCTGTATCATCTGACTGCCTGAATGTTTATTTCTGAAGTTTATTTGGAATGAAGAGCCTACTGAACCATGTACTAGGCCCCCGTTAAATCAGAATGACTGGATTCACATCAGTTATAAATTATCATTGCTGACTATAGTGGCTATATATATGTAACACCAAAACTTACCTTTGATTGTGGCTTAGTAAATTATCTGAACCTAGCCAATGATTCAGCATATGATCAGGCATAGGAAGTGGCAATGCATATATAAATATAAACCTGTTTCATATCAGAACAATATAAACCTGTTTCATCTGATCATATCCAATGATGGATTTGAACTCCCTCCCAAGAGACACCAGCAACTTCAAAAAATTTTTAGTGAATTTACAAGTTTACAATGTACAATTTTTAAAAATCAAATAATGCATGCCCAGGCAGAGTGGGAGTTTATCAAACCTTGCTCTGAACTTTGCACCTCACTTACGCAAATCTGAAGTATGCAGGTGCAGTATTGCCAATTTGTAGAACTGAGATACACAGATTAAAGATTAAAAATAAGTGGTATGTTTGAATCTTGTCCAACCCCATCTCCAAAAAAAGATCATTAATGATGGACTATTTATAAATATATAAGATTTAATTCATGCACCACTTGCTCCTGACTATGGCATAAACATACCATAGCAACACCATTTTCCTGCTGTTACTTCATCTCATCCCCAACCCACAACTGGGAGAATTTCACATTCTTTTTTTTTGTTTAAATCCTCAAGCTATATAAAATCTGTAGACTTTGTTACCCATTTCCTTAATGGGTGGAGGGGAAGGCTTTCAGCCCTTCTCTCACAAAGTCTGCCCCCCAAAAGTGAGAACAGTTATGGTCATATATTGCCATATATCTACCCACATTCTGGATAGAGAGGGCCACTGGTTTGAGAGGAGTAAAAGAGATCGTTTATGTTAACACTGAGCAACCCTGTCTCAACAGAGGGGGGAGGATAAGACCCATCTCCTGTCTACTATACAAAGTTATCCTTTCAGCAGGTCCAAGAAGATTCACCCAATTTGAACTCTGAGGGCACAGATAAATTCCTTGTAGCCTCAAGAGCTCTCAGGGAGAATGCTGACGACCAGATGACTGCAAAGAAATATGATTCTTTGACCCCCCCAACCCATCCTGTCAGAACTAATTGTTCTATCATCCCCACTATCCAGCCAAAATTTATTAGGCTTCTTGGGTGAGAAGCAAAACTTCTTCCTCCTCCTCAGGGAAAAAAACAGTCCATTTGCCTTTTGAAAAAGCACCTGAGACAATTACGATCTGGATAACCAAGAATTTCCACATTAAGGATTACCTGAGCTGCAACATTGCACATAAGCACCAGATGGCAGCAGAAGATACAGAAAACTAAATGGAGCTAAACTGGGGGTCTGAAGGGTCTATTGGCATTATATAATTTCACCAGTATTCTTCCAGTACAAATACAGAGAAAACACTAAGCTGGTCTGATGAAAATGGGGCATGGGGTGAGGAAGGTTCGCGGTATACCCGCAAATGTGGCTCTTTATCCAGTTGGTGTGATTATGCAGAAAGGGAAGAAAACTACTCAGATTATCATTAAGCATATTTTACAAATTCACACATGATGTTTGTGTTGAAGTTCAGCATGAATTTAACAAAAGTCTCTTCTTGGTTTTGAAAAGGCTTTTTTCTTTTCTTTTTCAGAGGTTGCTTCTGAAAGGAAAATACTGAAAAATAAAATCTTATTCATTTCCACATGGGCTGGACTAGAAGACCTCCAAAGTCCCTCCCAGTTCTATTCTGCTTGATTGCTTGATTCCTCTGTATATCGGTAATCTGCTGTGTAACTATGTCACTAAGATCAATACATAATAAATCTCACAATTGTTCTCAAAATGTGCATTCACCTACTTGAATCAGCATCTCTAAGGATGGTCTGCTCAAAGGAGTCTGTTTTTCAATTCCAAAGAGATATACACTACCGTAAGTCAAGCCACTGCCCAGGAGAGTCACAACATTCAAGTTTGGACTAGACATTTTCACAATCCTGTAGAAGATAAAGGAGAGAACGTAAGAAAAAAGAGTTACTAGAAGAAACTTTTACCTTCCTTTCCAATATGTGCTACCGGAGCTTGTTTCTTGACACAACGTACCTGGATTTCACCACTCTTCTTTTCCCCCTGACTTAAAAAGTATCATCCAGAACCAAAATGCTCCCTCTTTCCAAGTTAAATTACATCCCCTAAAGTATCATCTTAAAAATGACATTTTCTTCCATGAGGAATGGAATTCCCCAATCCCCATGTCTAATTCTGGTACAGAAGGATCCTATTTGTCAGAGGTTTCTGAAGTTGTCAATAAAGTTAGGATAATTAACCATCATACTTAGTTGTCGTTTCTTCAAGCCTGAATGATCTTTTAGAGCAATGATGCAAAAACTGAACCTTGTGCAACCTACCAGCACCTCTTTTTCATTCCCAAAATAGACAGGAAAAAATGCAGCACCTTTTTTGTATTTTGGTGGTATTTTAAGGGCAAAGTTTTCTTAACTCTTGCATAAATTTATGCTGCCCGTGTTAATCATTGAAAAATTCATCCCACCAAACATGAGTTCGATCAGTGGTGTCAAACTTGTGGCCTGTGGGCCAGATGCATCATGTGCTGGCCACGCCCATGCCTGGTTTAGTGAAGGGAGAAAAAGTCCCTATACGTCACATGATGCCGCCATGACGACATGAGTTTGACACCCGAGTTAGATGTTTTGCTACTTGAGGAAATAGATTTCTCACATGCAACAGTTGATTAGATTGGCAGCTGAGTTTTTCTTCAGCAGAGGTAAGGAGACAATCTTGTCATTCAAATCTGAACACAACTCCCCGGCTATAAGGATACAGATCAAATCATTGAATACCTGCTGCTGCTACTCAGAATTTGGCCTATGGGGTGATTGACTTATTCTGCTTTCAATTACTTCTTATAATAGTTTATTCTGAAACTTTCAAGCAATTTCTTTATTTGGGACTCCCTTGGAAATTATTTTCTGCTTGATACGCAGCTCATAAATGTAAGAATTAGTGAAATATACATATTGTAATATTTTCTCTAGGGAGAATAGGCAGAATAATACAACTTCCTATATCAGTAAATAAATGTAAAAACCTGTTTTCTTTCGTTTTAAGTTCCACTGGGTGAGCATTTATTGAAAATTTGGCCCTTAAAACTTCCAGAGCCTTATCAAGGCCCATTTATTGCCCTCTCTGTGTTTGGTAGGTTTGACCGCACTCTCACGAGTGACAATAAGGAATCCACAGCACGCTTACTGCAGACCCTGAAAGTCTATAGAACTGCAGTAAACAAAAACAAGATTCTTCTCTTGAGAAATTCTTGAATGACAAAAATTAGATCTTGCCCAGAGCGTAAAAACACAGGACTGATTTGGCCTTACCTATTTTTTCTGAAGCGAATTGTGAAGACAGCAAAGAAAAAGCTGAGCAGAATTCCGCTGGTATTAAAGGCCCAGACAATTGCCAAGAGGGCCACTGAAAAGGAAGAGGCGTTCTTCCAGTTGGTCTCTGAAAATAGCTGAAGAAAAAGTAAAGTGAAAGGACTAAGAACTGCTTTGGAAATTTCTCTTCAAAAAAGGCAATGTGGCCTGCCTCTCAAGAATCCACTGTCCTTCATTGTGAATCCACTGTAATATTTTATATCTCACATACTAAGGACATGCCTTTGTCATAGCCATTTCTGGATAACAGAAAAAATATACTTCATTGTGTGAAACCTTATATTTTCTGCTTTTAAAGATTACCTGTTTTATAACTGAGTCAACAATTTGTATTATTTCTATAATACTGAGTATGTTTCACACAACTCTTGCATTTGTTTAGCATGTAGACTAAACATGATGTCACATTAAGCCACATAACTGACCTGGTCAAAAACATTGAGGCAGCATGGTTTTAAGTGATTTATAAGACAAAGCATGTTTTGAAGTTTTTAGGGCTTGATTATGGAGAAAGTACTGCATATTAATTCTTTATCTCCTTTCCCTATGTCCACATGCCCGTAAAGAAATTAAACATATTGTCAAGATGGCAAGTGTAATGTTAACAGAAGATTTCAGCTGCACCAGTTATTTTATGTAGAAGCAGGAGGTCCAACAGATTTCGCACCTCTCTTGCTGAGAGATTACAATAAATGCTCCAAAAGCTCCATATTTGGCCCATGCTGTTTAACAATTTTATCAACAAAAAAAGAGAAAACTGTATCACATTTCATGCTGCACTTTTCTCTGGATGTTCTTTCATTTTACACTGTCTGTCTGTACAGTATACACTGACTCAACTGTTCAGTTTTTGAACTTGTTTGAATAATGGTAATGTTTGGTACAGTTTATATAATGCCCATTCTATTCTGTCAGTATCTGAAGAGGAAAAACTTATAAAACAGTTTGTATCTGAAGAGGAAAAACTCAAGAGAAAACCATCATATTATAACTCAGCCAACACGGCTGATATTTTCCTGTTATTTTCAGACTACATAGCTTAAGAGCCTGCAAGAACATTTTATTGTTCTATGAGTACTGCAAATTACTTGTGAACACATGCACGCACACACAGTTTGAATGATCCAACTGTACATTTTGTGTGTGTTTGGCTTTATAGTTCATTATTCATAGATACTTACAATTGTTGAAGTACAGAGATCCTTCAGAATTAGTTGCTCTTGTTCTTGGCTCTCATAGTCAAGGCTATTGTCGTATAACTTGGAATAATTGAACCCCATCTCCACAGCACATTCTAAGCCTTGATTCAACCACATGATCTGAACATAGTTTAGTTAGGTCTGGTATAAGAAACAAGGTTGTTCTCAAAAACTGAAGCACACGATATCTGCAGCGACAGCTGAGAATTACTTGACAGAAATTTCTCTATCCTTAAAAATCCTGAGTTCACTGATAAGAATCATGAAAAAAATTATTAGACTGTAATAATTTAACCCAGCCTCTCATTTAGTATATGTCTGTCTGTCTATCATCTGTCTACTCATAAATTTTAACATATGCATAAGAAAAGATTGAAACTAGCTGTTGTTCTTTGTTCACCCACATGGTACTCTCGCTACTATATCCAAAAGATTAGCTATTGCACATAATTATTTTAAAAATGCTGATTTTTGCAAAGTGTAAAAAGTGAACGACAAAAATCAGGTATTTTGAAACTGAAAATTCTACGTATTTGATATACTGTCAAATGACATGAAATAAAAATGACGCCTGAGTAATGCCAAAGGGTCTCAATCTCATTCACTAGGAATTAAGAATCCAGCCTGGCTCAGGAATCCAGATTAAATGAGTGAGACAGTAATTGTTTAAGAGACCTCAGAGACACACACACACACAAACTTAAACTAATATACACTTGCCCTTAATCTTAACCACTGTTGTTAATGAGTAAGCAAGTTAGAAATTGTGTAAACATATTTGTAAAAATTATTCGACCTAGCACAGCATGAGAGAGAGAAGAAAGAACAAAGTAGGTTTGACCTTCTGTAGCTCCCTCTCCCTTTCCCGGGTTTAGTGAAGTTTTGGTCACAGCAGCCCTTGTCTGACATGGAAGGTTCCCCTGTGCAACCCTTAACTCTTCTCCCTGCTGTAAAAAGTTTGTTCTGCAATTGAAGGCCAAGGTAGGAGAGCTCAGGTGGAGGGCAGTGTTTGTGCAAGCCCCGCTCCTTCTCCCTCTCCTTACCCTGCAGTCATCAAAAGGGTGTCGAAGGGTCTGGAAGGCACCGGCCCCCAGCCTTACATGCCTCTTACAGGGGAGTGTAACAAAACTGTCCCTATTGATCCCTACGATTACATAGCTGACCTTGAGAACGGGGGGGGGGTTATTACGAGNTGTGGTATCAGAAAGCATCTTTTTTTTTTCTTTCCTGCCGTTAATTTACCCGGACTTGATATTATGCGAAAATGGAGGGGGGGGG
This sequence comes from Laticauda laticaudata, assembly GCA_004320025.1. Lineage (NCBI taxonomy): Eukaryota > Metazoa > Chordata > Lepidosauria > Squamata > Elapidae > Laticauda > Laticauda laticaudata. Next base: position 6,103 of record BHFT01002438.1, read on the forward strand.
GAGGCTATTCAGACAAAGTGCTGTGAACCTGCATCATGCTCGCGGAAAGAAGGAAAGCGGGTTCTCTGAAAGGACCTTGCGACGAGAGGGAGAGGGAGAGAAAGGAGCGCGATCTCTGCAACGTTGCAAAAAGCTCGAGGAAAGGTTTTCTTCCCTTCTCCTCCACCCCGCCCGCTTTCATTTTCTGTCGCTCGCTTGCCTGAATTTTGCAAGGACTTCGCGGAACTTTCGGCCGCCCGAGAGCAGCATCGCCTCTTTGCCTTCGCTTTTTCTCTTCCAGCAACCTGGCTCCCTCCTCTTGCTTTGCGCCCGTCTGATATTGGATAGGACCGACAGAAAGCGGAAAGGGCACGAACACCTTTTAATTTCTTTCTTTCAATGGGGGCGGCGAGATGTTCCTCTCACCTGGCGATCTGACCCAGCTCGCCGGTTCTTCCTCAAGGCGGGCTGCCTGGAGGGGACTGACTGGGAGGCGGGTGCTTCCCCGCCGCCCGCCCCCCTCGGTCCTTCCGCGGGCGAAGCTGCGTGTGCGCTTCGGCCAATCCGCTCCGGCGACGCGATGGCGGGCAAGAAGCACGGACTGAACACGAGGGGCTTGTGGTTCAGACCGATGGCTTCTCCTTCGGAGGAAACCAAAGGCTTTCCGTGGGGGCGTCGAATCGGAGCCGCAGGCCTGAAGCTGGGTCGCCCTTCGAAAAGAAACGAGCAGCCTCAGGAACGCACGGAGATGCGTGGAGGGGCTGCAATCGCGGTTTGCCTCTCAGGCATTTTTAGGACGCCACGAGACTTCTCTCCAAATAAAAGGGCGGGTTTTGCACGTATTCTTTTCCCGTGTGGTGATCCAAATGCATGAGACGGAATGGAATTCAGAATGAACTAAAGTCGCGTTTCAGATCCCTCCAAAGGCTCTTTCCTTGCAAGACACTTGAGGAGCACATCGCGTTTAGCCACGTGCTTGACTCGCAATACATCGCGATGAACGTCAATTAATCGGATGTCCTCCAAATTTATTGTCATCGATTGATGTGGCTGCCTTTCTCACGATAGTTGACTCTGGAGGAGTCATATATTACATATATAAAAGCAATCATATATAAAAAGTCAGGGCTAAAATATTTATTCATTAGATTTGAAGGAGTATGGTGATCAAACCAATATTTGCTGTTTGCTGATATGATATACTGCTAGAAATCATTTATTGGGATTAATAAATTATTATTATTAAATTGTTAATTAATTATTATTAATATTGGGGATGAATAAATCCCCTTTGTTATTGGCCTCTGTTTATATTATTGCATACTGTCAGAAATTAGTTGTTAGGAATTAATTCTAGTTTAGTAAATTGTAACCTTGATACTGGTTACATGAGTACAAAGTTGGTTATCTTGCTTCTGTGTCTGGCTTCTGTTCTTGTCTTTGAAGCTAGGCACATCCTGGAAAATATAGAAGAAACTGTTACCCAGGACTATAAGGTCTCATCCATAAAAGAACCAGAAGAGGGAGCTTCCTGCCTCATAGACCCTGAAAGCATTCTGCTGAATAAAGAACTTGCCAGGGAGGGAAACCTCCCCTATGGGAATTGTTCTGTATGCAAATAACTGGCTCCAAATAATGCATTCTGATTGGTTGTTTAGAACTAAAAGGGATTGGTTCAAAAGGAACCAATCCCTGAAGCGCGGAATGGCGGCAAAACTCAACAAATGTCATTGGCTAAACAAGCGGCAGGGAAAAAAGTGATAAAAGACCGGCGCGGCTTGAGCCCAACGTTCCTTTTCTTAACTCCTGCCCTATGAAAAAAGTACTTGCTGTTGGAACCCGTCTACCTCGTGTTTTTCCGCCGGACAAAACCTGGCGTACGAAGGGTGGGATCGTCTAATGCCGAGACCTCGAGCACGCGGTGAGAGCAAAGTTCCAGCGACAAAACAGAATGCTGGCGAAAAAACGGGGCCCCCCACCCGGGGGGGGGCCCGACCTTTAATCCCAACGAGGAGGAACTGGATTCTTATTGCAGACCGGTTCCAGATGTACCTGGAAAGCAATGAGATGGAGGACCTCTCAGAACAACGCAAAGAAGCCGTTTCCTTAACGACTGCGGACCGACCGTTTTCAAAATGGCTAAAGCCCCTGCGAGACCGAGACGTTAAACAGTTAACATGGTCCGAACTTCAGAATACTGAAAGCCTCACTACGGCACCGATGGTGTCCAACCTCATAAGACGGCATGAGTTCTACGAGAGACCAGAGAGAAGGTGAGACCGTAGCTGATTTCGTACGCTGCTCTCCGCACAAAATAGGGGAGGAGGTGCGGAAATTCCTAAACTTGATGAGGCTATGAGAGACGCGAGTGGTGCTTGGGACTAAAGTGATTCAACAGCGAAGCAAAGCAAGCTTACTGAACAACGCTAAAATAACCTAGCTGAGGCCATCAGCGCAGACGCACAGCCGCAGCAGCGTGAAAAATATCGGTCCGTTATACAATGAAACAGATAACACAAGCAGAAGTGAAAAAAACTGGCCAAAGAAGACAAACAATCCCCGTTACCACCCACCATGAAGACTATGGCAAAACGTCCACGAAGACCGACGAGGTCCCACCGTTGTACCGGCCGGCAAGAAAGAGCGCGAAGAGATTTTGGCGCGGAATGCTCTGGCTGCCGGAGGAAGTCAACCCAAGAGCGGCAATGGCAGGTTTCTTGATGCCATCTGTAGAGAAGTGTCAAGAAACGAGGGCATATCGAGAACAGTCTGCCAGAACAAAAAAAACTACAGCCCCGCAACGCGAAGCAACAATTCCCCCACACGAAGCCGAGCCCAGGCGAACTGAGAGAAAGTGGCCGCCGGAACAAGCAAATCGCAAAACAGAGAGAAATACACCTCAAACTGTCTACAATAGGGAGCGTTAACGAGCGGACAAGCGGAAAAGAAAGTTAACATAACCGTAAAATTGAAGCGAGCAAGCCCTGCGAACTGGAAGTGGACTCGCGGATCTTCCTGTCCATGTCTCATGTGGAACACCATAAAGGAACCAAAATAGTCCCTGAATCCGACCGACAGAACTAAAAAAGCAGTGGCTAACACTCAAGGAGCACCAGGGAAACAATCCGGTAGTTGGCATGGGCCAATCAAGTCTCGTACAACATCATCATGTCGAGTGGTACTTCCATTGATATAGTCAGATCGAGGACTAGACCGAGCCTCCTGGGCATCAAAATGGTTCCTAGCCTTATGGCATCGGATGAACCGGGATAGACCGAGTGAGCACAACTATCATAGCGACTGGGAGGAAAGCCTAATCCGGAAATTCCAAGATGTTTCGACAACTCCACGTTGGCGAGTATCGGGGAAACCCTATTTTCTTTCCAGTCTACGACCCAGCAGGTAGCCCCAAAAAGACTAAAAAGCCAGCGAAGTCCCGTTTCTTAAAAGCCAAAGATTGAGGACAACTAAATAAACTAGAGTAGCTCAGAAGGTGCAGAAGCCTGGGCCCATGCCAAATGGAAACGCCGATAGTCACACCTATTAAGCCTGATGGGTCACATTCGAAATCTGTCGGTGACTACAAGGCTACCCTGACGCACGCCTATACAACAGAAGCGCATACCCGCGTGCCAGTATCCAGCACTTGCTACATTCCCTGGGGGAGGAAAATTTTTTGCCAAACTCGACCTGGCACAAGCGTATCAACACTTCAGTGACCCCGAAACAGAGAGGCATCAGACCATAGTTACACACAAAGCTGGGCATTCCAGATGTAAGAGACTCCATTGGATCAGTGTGGCACCAGGCGTTTTCAAAGCTAAGGAACGCTCCTCAATGGCATACATACAAGAGTCGTACCGTATCTTCGATGACGTTCCTATATCTCAGCAAAAAACGAAAAAACCAACTAAAACCATAGACTTAAAATTTACTAACAAATTCAGGGAAGCTGGATTAAAGTAAAAAAAGAAAAGTGCTGCTGCTAAAAAAGCGTCGAATTTCTGGGCTATTTAATAGACGGAGAGGGTATAACACCACCGACAAAAACTAAAGCTAAAAAGACGCACGCAGAACCAAAGAACAAAAGCGAGTTACAAGCATCCTGGTCTGATAACATTTTATAATGTTGTCCCTACCAAATAAGGCTACAATAAGCAGAACCGCTACAACGGTACTGGACAAGAAAAGCAATTTGGACTTGGGATACACAAGAAAAAAAAAGCCTTCAACACCTAAAAAGCTTGCTACTCGAACACCGTTCTCATCCATTTAGTGACACGCTAGAACCTACCAATTGAGAGTGACCTGTGACGCATCACCGTTGAGTCGGAGCCATCCTGAGTCCACCAACTTCCGGACGGAAGAGAGGGCCCCATCGCGTACTATTCAAAAACCTGTCAAAAGCCGAGCGGAACTACAGCCAACTGGAACAGAGAGGCCTTAGCCATTGTGCTGGGTAAAGCGTTTTCCACGAATATCTGTATGGGCGGGTTTTTTCTCAAATTGTCACAGACCCACACACCCGCTACTTTGAATTTGGCGGAAACAAGCCGCACACAAATACCTGTCTCAAGAATGACTTAGGTGGTCGGAGTTCCTAGCAGCTACCTCATACACCCTAATACAACCGGCCGGGAAAACAATTTCCATGCGGAGCTTTGAGCAGAACACCAATGCCAGCAACGGAAGAAGACCGCGCACAACAGATGACTGCCACTACAGATAAGAGACCTGCCCCGATCTAACCCATCTCGCGAAGATTGTTCGCCAGAGCCCTAGGCAAAAGACCGCACTCGACTGCCCGCGTACTTTAACTGGGTAGGTAGAGGCTGCCGAAAATCAAAACCGAGACTTTAAAACCTTTCCCGCACCAGACAACCGAACTCATCTCGATAGAAGGGATGTCTACTGTGGTGAGCGGGTAAGTTATTCAACAAATTTGCAAAACAGGGTCTTGGCATGCGCCTGAGGGACACCGGAATCTGTTAAAATGAAAAGCCTTGCGAGGTAGCTATGTCCGGTGGCCGGGCATTGATAAGGAATTGAATATTGGGTAAACTCGTGCAACAAATGCCAGAGAGTCAGCCATCTCCTCCAAAGCACCTTAAGGGACTGGGAATTCCACGGGGCCCCTGGTCGCGACCCTAATCGATTTGCGGGCCCTACCAAGGGACACAAACGTTTCTCGATGGTCGTGACGCATACCAAATTGGCTAGAGGTTAACAATATGCCATCAACGACAACAGAAATGGAATAAGGGGAATTAGAACGAAACTTTTTGCAACCACGCCTGCCGGGACGTACTAGTGTCCGATATGGACCACAAACTACCAGCCTGCTAATTCGAACAATACCGTAGCCTCCCTAGGATAAGACAATGCCCTCAACAGCGCCGGCCCATCCGCTGCAAACGGAGGGCTGAAAAGAATGGTCGGTTTACCAGGAGGGTTTGGAAAGATGGACACTGGGGACGCCCAAAGCAAAATAAAACCGGCTACTCCCCCCAACATAAAACACCCAAGTAACTACAACCACGACAAAGACCCTAAAAACCCATCTGAACTACTGATCGGGGAGAAAAACGTTAGAAATCGCAGCTAGACCGGTTACATTTCCAAACTCAACAACCCGAAAACCCCCCCTGACTCCTCTACACAATTCAGAGTTTCAAAAATTGGCGATTTGGTTTTATGCCAAAAAATTTACTGGCGGACCCATTATGGTTACCAGGAACAGTCACAGACATAACAGGCCCCAAGTCTTACCGATTCACGTAGACGATGGCAGGGAGTGGAAGCCGACATTGACTCACTCCGGTCCCGAAATATAAAGAAAGAAACGATAAAACACAACCAAGCAAATTAACAAAAAACGAAATTCAACAAAGAGGGGGGGAAACGCGAAAAATAAATAAAAGAAACCGTTTAAAACCAAGCCGAAAACCAAAACAGCCAAAAAGAGAAAAATGGAGACTCACGTTTGAAGAAAGTTGCGAGAAGAATCCACCGAAGGAGGCCCGCCAGCCAGTCAACCTGCCCGGAGAAAACGGGAGGGCGCCGGCAAAGCCGCCGGCTGAGCGACCCACGGCAGCATAATGGCGGCCTCACCCTTCCAGACGGTTTCCAGGAGACAGTACAGAGGGAAACAACAACACCATCTGAAAACCGTCGAAGACACGCACATGAATGAACCGGCAGGTCCACTCGAGTCAAAAGAAAGCCCCGCCACTTACGAGACTACCGTCACGACGTAGGACTGAACTAAGAGGGGAGGGTGTTCTGTATCGCAAATAACTGGCTCCAAATAATGCATTCTGATTGGTGTTTAGAACTAAAAGGGATTGGTTCCAAAAGGAACCAATCCCTGAAGCTGCGGGAAGGCGGCACACTCAAAACAAATGTCATTGCTACAACCGGCAGGAAAAAATATAAAGACCGGCGCGGCTTGAGCCAATGTCCTTTTCTCAACTACTGCTATGAAATAAAGACTTTGCTGTTGGAACCCAGTCTACCTCGTGTTTTTCCCGGACAAAACAGGAATGCTCCATAGATAAGGTAGGCAGAGATAGGGGGACCTGAACAAAGAACGCTTTAAAGACTATGTTGATAAGGAACCTTTGTCTCTGATTGGGTAAACTTCATTTCTAACAGGGTAAAATGTGTATAATACTCTGAGCCACTCTTGCAGGAGTGTGGCGATTCCTTACATGCATTTTGTCTGTATGTTTTGGGTATAGTTTTGTCACCCAGCTTTTGCTTTGGCTACAAATAAAATGATAGCTTTGCAAGACTCGTCTCAAATCTCACTCCCTTTGGCATCAGGGAAACTTCTGGGACCTTACAGATTTATCTGGTCACCCAATATTTTCAGCTACAGTTCTGATAAATCAAAATATAATCCCCGCTAGACTCTTCTGACTTACTCATTCCATTTCTTCCTCTTAAGAAAAAGGTTACTTACATCAGCTTGCCCATCTGCCTTTCCTTTGATGCTAATCATAATTAAGGTCAATGGCTGTGTATATATTTCTTGACAAACAGGTTCTTAGTGGTGATACTGTAGCTTACACACATACAAAACCAATTGTCTCTAATGGTCTGGACACCACACTTGAATTACATCCAATAACATTCCTGTCAAATCCCAGATTTAGATCGGTTTTGTTTCTTTTTTCCTGGATAACTTTGGGAAGATGTAGGATTCCACAAGGTGCTATAGTAATGTCACCAGTTTGGAAATTGTTATATCCAATTAAATTCTTTTAATCCATTGGCATCCATCGCTTACCTTTGGTGAGCTGAGCTGATTGGGCATTGGTGAAGTGACTGGTGAGACAATTGGCTTGGCTGTGTGGCAACATATATAGGGCAGGGGTGGGTAGGTTGAGTGTCGAGCGGGTGGAAGGGGCAAGCGAGCGTCGCACAGCTGGAAGGGGTGAGCGAGCAGTGACTGTGACCAGGCGAGGGAGCATGGACAGCTAGAAGTCACTACCGGTTTGGTGACCCAGGCCAACTTGCTGCTCCCGATTGCCTGAACCAGTGAGAACCGGCTGAATACCACCACTGGTTGAAATCTTATTATGCTATATTTTATTAAATATATTAGTGCACCATTTGGTTCGGAATATTTTTTTTCTTGTTTTCCTCCTCTAAACCTAGATGCGTCTTATGGTTAGGTGAGTCTTCTAGTGTGAAAAATACAGGTAGATTGTGGTCTGTTTTGTCAAGTGCCTTACTGAAGTCTAAGTAAGCTATGTCCATAATATTTCCCTGATTCACTAAGAATGCAACAGGCTTTGTATGACATGTTTTTGACAAACCTATGTTGGCTTCTGGTGAATAGCTTTGCTGGTTTCTAAGTGTTTGCAGATCCGTTATTTGATTAACTTGTCCAAGATGTTCCCAGGTATTGTTGTAAGGCTGATTGGTTTTTAGTTTCCAGGATCCATTTTTCCCCTCTTTGAAGATTGGAGCCTTATCAGCTCTTTCCCAGTTCTGGTCGTTCTCTAGTGCCCCAGGATCTTTGACTTCTGCCAGGTCCTTCAGAACTCTGGAATGTAATCCATCTGGTCCTGGTGATTTGAGCTCACCTAGAGTGGACAGGTGTTCTTTTACCATTTTCTTACCTATATTAACTCATATTCCTATTGTCTTCTGGGGACTGCTTTTGATAGGTTGATCTGTGTTTTCCTTTTGTCTAAAGAAACATGCAAAGAATACATTTAGCAGTTCCACTTTCTCCCTGTTACCTTCCTTTCCATCTTGTCCCATTTGTGGACCAATAATTTCTTTGATTTTGTTTCTTGTTTATTACATGTTGAAAAAAATCTTCCTTTTTATTATTTTTGACATTCCTTGCAAATCTTAGTTCATTTGGAGCCTTAGCTTTCCTGACTTCCAATCTCCCCAGGTCTTCATCCAGGTCAGATCTCTCCCCTAGTCTTCTTTTCTATCGGCGAAGCATACCCAGTTGTTCCGTTAAATATATACTATACAGGACTTGGTTTTCAAACTTCATATCATTTTAGCAATTCTCCATCAAATTTGGAACTCATTTCAGTCTGTCAATGTATTTTTTAGACTGTGGTGTCCAGGAAAGAGATCTTATCTGTTTTACCTGGTAAAAGGAATATATACATAATTAAAACTTTCTTTGATTTCCATACTACTTCCTCCTTTCCAGACTTTGAATACCAAAACCTTACCCCTTCATCCAGGTCATTAATAAAAATATTAAACAGCCCAGAACTGACTGGGCTATTCAATGCTTCAATGTACAGAAAAGTCTGTAGTTCTCCACTTAAGATTACTTACTGACTTTGACAACTTCCTGGGCTAATCCCTGCAGTTTTCTTGGGAGCATTTTTGGAAGTGCTGTGCCACTGCCTTCTTCCTAGGGCTGAGACAGACTGGTCCAAGGTCACCCTCCTGTCTTTGTGTCTAATGTGGAACTACAAACTCCTAGCCTCTGTTTAATCACTACACCAAACCAGCTCTTGAGATAAGGTTAGGTTGGTATAATTTATTTATAAACCATCTGTGCTGGCTTTTGCTATTCTTATCCAAGTGCTCACAAATATGCTGGTCAAGGATATCAAGCTGCTATTTTCTCCCCTTCCCCCAGTTTTTAAAGATGGGAACAACATCTGCTCTCCTGCAGTCTTGCGGGAGCTCACCAGTTTGCCAGCAATTCTTGAAGACTACTGAGAGCAGTTCTGCAATAATTTTGCTAGCTCCTTCAGTATTCTAAAATGTAACTCATCTGGCCCTGGAAACTGAGCTCACTAAAATTTTAAATATTCAGATTCCACCAACTGCTGCTAAATTAGTTTATAATGTAAAAGAAAGAAGAACTTATCAAATATTTGGGGAACAATCATGTCTAAATAACTGCAATTAAACTTATATTGAATTCCTCATATCAAATTTTAACTAGTCATCTTGTTGGAATACAACATCACTTTGCATGGAAGTGCTTATGGTAATTGCTAGAGCAAATCAGATAATAAAAAAGAAACAAGAGTCTTGTGACATTTAAAGACTAACCAATTTATTATTTATCAGCTTTTATGGATCACATTCCACTTCATCAGGTGCTTGGATGATGGTTTTGAAAGGAGAAATAAGAGTCAGAATAAATTAGTACTATTAATAGAAATGTGATAGTTTGGCGGGATAGAGATACTCTTGAACTGATGAGCCAGTCTAATGGGATTTCTGGTGTTTACATTTTCTGGTTCAATTTAATAATGGTATAGGCTTTATAATTATTTTCCTGAAGGATGATTTCCTTGAGAGCAGTAATGAAGCATTGTAAGAATTGGAAGCCAACACACATGCCAAACATCACATTGATAAAAGCTTCAAATGCCTGAGATCCAGATATAGAAGGGATATAAGTTACTCTTACTATACTCTAATGTGAAATTTGTATTCTCTAAATCCCACTGCCACAACTGCAGATAATAGAAACTTTCCAATCTAAATAGGGTACACATTTCTATAAAACAAAAAATAATAATAATCAGGGTGCACCCTTCATGTTGCTCTAAAATAATGTGAATAGGTTCTGCTTTGTTCCGAGCGGAGCAGACCAATAAATATTTCAATAGAGCCACCTAAGGAGATCAGAAAGGAAAATATTATATTTCCTATTAATGAATGAATTAATGGATGATTTCAATTTACTATGAGAGCAAGAAAATATTTTTACTCAGAATATTTAAATAATATTGTGATTGCTATTAGAATGGTGCACAAAAAACAATGAACAACTAAATAATGAAGGAACATACTCTAACATAAATATGTATAACACCACAATTACATAAGTAATTGTTAATAATAATAATAATAACAACGTTATCACTATCGATATTACTTGTATTTAAATGAATGATACTCGGACACCTTCATACAATGATATTGATGTGTATTCAAAAAAAAAAAAAACCATTACGAAGTTTTTGTAATTGACTTGTAACTGATTCACAGGAGCCAAATTTTCCTTATCTACCTCAACCTGCCTTGGGTTGTTTTCTTCCCTCCTTTTGTTCGTTACTCCACTAGAGGCCTTTCTGGCCAAAGCCTGAGGCAAAAGAAGTATCCCCTCTACCTGTCACCTGTTGCTAAACAAATATAGGTAATCCCCCACATACATGGGTTCATTTAGCAAATTTTCACTAGAATAAATTTCTTCAGAAAGGGGTACTTAGGTTACAAATTCAAAACAGATCAAAAACAGGCCTCTGTAGCCATGCCACTTTTAACTCTGTCTTGCCAGATGGTTTATGCAGTGTTATGATGCAATTTTCTGAAGCCGGCAGGTTTTTTTTTGTCTCTGATCACATGACCAAACAAGGTCCAGTGATCTTTGCAGTCAGCTCGGCCCTGAGGTTTTTTTGTTTGTTTGTTTGTTTGTTTGGTGCTGCGCGTGTATGATCTGCTGCTGCCTGGGCTGAGAATTATTGGTAGCATGCTAGAACTGCTCCTGTAAATATTGTAAAAAAAATATTTTTTTTGTTATTCAATAGCTGTGATGGCGAACCTATGAAATGCATGCTGGAAGTGGCACACAAAGCCATCTCTCCAGGCATGCCAGCCATCATCCGTTGCTTTTCTGGATTCCAGCGCACACATGTGCGCTGGCCAGCTGCTTTTCACATGTGCGGGAACATTGGAAACTGGAAGAGCAGCTCCCCATGTCAGCTTTGCTGAGACACCCTGGTGCACGCCAGCTGGTCTTCACAAGTGCATGCGCATTAGAAACTAGAAGGCCAGGTGGCCGGCGCACATGCACGTGTTAGGAAGCTAAGTTTCCAGTTTCCAGTGCTCCCCCCCCCCCGGGCANCCAGTTTCCAGTGCTCCCCCCCCCCCGGGCACGTTGGGGAGCTACTGTTCCGGTTTATGGTGCGCACACATGCATGCTCCTAATTTGGCACTTGGTGCCAAAAAGGTTAGCCACCTTATAGTACTGTTTGTAAGCACTTCGGGAACAACTCTGCTTCTTTTTAGAACTATAGCACTATATTTCAAACTATAGCACTATATTTTTCAAACTGTAGCATTATGTTTGCAAGTACAGTTCTTTGCAGAAATAAAGTTTGTCTGCATTTGCTTTGAAACTGCTTGTAGAAATGCTTGCCAGCATCTGTGCAAAGCATTGTATAATGTTGTATGCTGTATCTCTTTTCTAAACTGCTGATTTTCCAATTTGCAAGCTATTTATGAGTTTTTGGATGTTGCCTGAAGGGGCTTGTACTGATCAGGGCAGTGTTTTTAAGAGGTTTTAAATCTAAATTGCCTCCAGAATTTGTGGGTGCCTCATCACCGGAAGCTTTTAAGAACGCTGGATAAGGCATTTATCAGAAATACTCTTTTAACAAATTTTATTCAGTTTTTCACATTAAAAACAAAAATCTCTTTTTAGTGGACAACATATTTCCAGGTCATCACCTTTACATACAAGTATGACAGCAATTATACATTCATATATGCATACTTAATTCCATTATTACCTTTTCCATTCCAAATTTTCAGTAAGGAGAGAAACAAACACATTAATTCTAGTCTCTTTCATTAATATCAATCGAAACATCTTTTTGTTTCATTTCAATTATTTCAGATATAATCCTTTAATATATATCTTAAAAATAAAGATAAAAAATATGTGTTTGCCTTATAATAATAATGATAATAAAAAAATTACCAATGTCTCTCCTTGCTTTTAATAGTCTATATTAACTTATTTAGTTGGTTCTTTAGTCTGTCATATTCCCTTTCCATTACACATTCTTTTTATAAATTCTAGATTAATGCAAATTTTAACACTAAAAAAAAACAAGGTTAGGTTTCCCCCCTTTTACTGTTTTGACTATGACACCTCAATGATTAAAATATACCTTTATTCCCAGGTAATAATTGAATTAAGTATGCATATATGAATGTATAATGGCTGTCATATTTGTATGTAAAGGTGATGACCCGGAAATATGTTGTCCACTAAAAAGAGATTTTTGTTTTTAATGTAAAAAACTGAATAAAATTTGTTATTTATATATATTTATATATATATGTATGTATGTTTGTATGTATGTATGTATGTATGTATGTATGTATGTATACCTTTATTCCCTCATCTTGATTCCCAATAAACCATTATTTTTAAGAAGTTACAATCATTACATCTTTTCATTTGGATTCCGCAGCATATTTTCCCACCTTGATTTTTAATAAGAGTTATCCGTACCAAAATTACCCTATTTTCTAAATATGTTTAATTGCAGAAATATTCTTATTATCCCTTGTCACCCCCAGGATCCCCTGAAAAGAAAAAACAATTTCTTTTCAACATTTTACTATTTCTTTATTTCATGCACCTGTTTCTTACTGCTTCTCCTCCCCCTCTTTTCCCCATATCTTTTCTCTTTCCAGTTTATACCCCTCTTTTTCTTAATATCTTCCTTTCCCCTTTTCTGCTGGGTCTTCTGCTTTTCCTGACTCCACACGGATTCCCCCTTTTGATTACTTCTTAAATCTTAACTTTTTAGCCTTCCTTCTTTCCCCACTTCTTTGTAGTGTTCTTTGTGTTAATTGTCCATTTAAAATGTCTTCTCCTTGAATCGACTCCTCCTCCTCTGAAGCTCTTTCTTCTTGTTCTTCAACTGCCATTTCCATTTTTTCTAACACAGAGCAAAGTGATTCGCCTCTTTCCTGTAGTAATTCTCCTCATATTTTTAAGTTCCATTTTTTAATTCCTGAAGAGATATCATCATTACACTCTTATATTTTATTATCATTAAAGTCCACACAAAAAATCACTTTTACTTTCCTTCTTTCTTCTTTCTATTTTCTAAAAAGTTCTGGTTATTTCCAGCTGCAGGGTCCCATACTAAAAACATCAATCAATCCCAGTCAGTTTTTCCTTGCTTTTTTTCTTTATTCTGTTTCTGCTTTCACTTTCTAAGATCCTTACCTTTTCAGTATTTTCTTTCATGTTATATCCACACAAGTTCATTCAGAAACAGGAATCTTTCCCCTTTGTTTGAGCTCAAGTTTTTGTCAAAAGGTGGCACTCTCCATTATAAAAAGTCTTCACCTTTTTCCCCTATTTTTATTTTAGGGTTTTTCAACCTCAATTTCCAGCACAGTCCAGTCTCCAATTGTTAAACTTTATTATTATTTGACAATCTTAAGTCCAGCTTTATTTTATGCCTGTTTATTCCCAAAATATTTTAGTCCAATTTAGTTAAATCTTTAGTTCCAGCTTCTTCCTTTCCCGGTTCAAAGCCCCGCCTAGCTATAAAAAAAAAATTTTTTTTTTCCTGTCCCTTTGTAATTTCGCCACTCACTTTCTTTTCTTAAAAATTCCTTGTACCTTAAGCCGGGGTACTTTTTTTAGTTGTATTGCCCAGTTGTCCCGGTTCAGATGTTATCCACCTCTTTTTCTCTCCTGCACAAATCTTAATCCAGCTGAGTCCTCCTCTTCGGGGGCTGTGGCATTAAACCACCGCTGGCAGTCGTCTTCGGGGGGAAAAAGACCAAGCCCGCGGAGGAAATGCAGCTCCCCTCAACCTGTTTTGCGGCTTCCCCTTACTCCGCTGCCCCTCCAAGGCAGCTTCCAGCCCCTAATCGTAATGATCGGGGCTCTCCAACGAAAGAGCATGGACCATAGCCGCAGAGAGTCATGATCTACGGTTCCGTCAGCAAGGAGGCTCCGCCTTCTTCCATCACCATTTTTCAGAAATCTCTTATGAGAGCAGTGGGTTGGATTAGATCAGAGGTGTCAAACTCAATTTCATTGAGGGCCACCTCAAGAGCTGATCAGCAGCAAATGGGTTTTTTAAACTTGAAATGGAGCTTCTTGGAGGCAATTTCCTCCTTCGCTGTTCCTGACAAAGCTGATCTGTCAGCCTTCAAGATCTCTTCTACTATTGCCTTGCATCTTTCGGCTGTCATAAGAAAACGGGAGGGGAGAGGAGGGGATGAGTCTGGGAAGTGAGCTGGAGGTGTTACATTTTTCTGTTGTGTGTATAATGAATGGGGAGCATACATCAGAGTTAGGTTTCTATTTCTCACTTAGCTTTCTTTTCTCTGCGCTACTGCAACCCGTTATCAAACTATGCCAAGGTCAACGGACAGAGGCCTCATCATCACCTGAAATGCCACATGATCATATTCACAAATTTCTAATTGGAAGTTTCATCTGAAACTATTGGGGGTGGGAACATTTCCATCCACTTGGTATATGTTGATTTACGCGCCTAATTTCTCAGATTCAGAATTCTTTGTTGCTACCACTTCATTTTCAATAAAAGATAACTTTTCTCACTTAAAGAGTCTTAAGTATTTCTTTCTTGGATTTTGAATGGAGCACCGCCTGACATTATTCTGAATCTCACTCTACCAGCCCACCGGAGAAAACACCCAATTTTCTTCCGAGGGGCCTGAACATCATGTCATCTTCAACTAGTGATCAGGAAGATCTGGAGCCATTGGAGGGCAAGATTCTTTGCTGGTACAGGAAGCCCAATCGCTAGCAGAGGCTCAATCTGGAAGAGATCCAGCTGTGAAGCCCAGATGGTCAGTGGGGGGGTGGCTGGAAAGATCCGGAGAGGACACACCACACCCCGGATCACCATCACACGCTGGCATGGAGAAGAGGAGCCATGGCAAGAGAAAGGAAAAGAGAGAACTCTCACTGGATGAAGCCAGGAGACTCCTTAATGAAGACTTTGAACAACTCTAAGCTGCACAAAGGTATGAAGGGAAGGGGGAGTAGCCCCAGCTACAAGAAGCAGAGCAGCCCCTCTCCCATAAATCAACCCGAACCAGCAGCAGCCCTGGGGCCCTCAGCGGGGGTGTAATTCCTAGAAGGCGTAGAGCTCCTAGACTGCCTCCATTAGAAGTAAAATACGGCGGGAAATCCCAAAACCTTGGATTTTTCCTAGCCCAAATTTGGAGCATATATGGAAGAATACGGGGAGGATTTTTCCCTCAGCCAAAGTGAGATGTGATTACCAGGACTCTGGAGGGAACAGCTGCAGAATGGGATGGTGACCTTGCATAATGATAATGCCCCCCAGTTGATGATAATTATAAAACTGTTCATGACTGCACGGTGAGCTAGATTGAGACCCACTGGCAGAGCGCAAGGCTAGGATCAGGATGAAGACCATAAATCAGAGGCGGAGATCAGTGGCTGACTACACCCAAGAATTTTAGACAGTTAACCGCGTCATATCGAGGCTGGGTCCCAGGAAGCCCTGATAGAAAGCGTTAAAGATGGATTAAACAAGATGTGTACCAGAGATGCATTGCTAGAAGAGACCCAAATCACTTGCAGATGTGGTACTTGCTGAGCAGAAGAAGTGGAAATTGATTTAACCCGAAGCAGATGGGGAGGTTCTGGGTGGGAGTAAGCCTTCCCCCCCACATCCTCAAGAGAGTCCCCAAATCTCAGAGGGACGGAGGCGGCGCAAGACCCAACCCTCTGCCTGTGTTTCGATGCGCGGGAAGGAACGGCACTGGGCTGTGAACTGCAAAGTCAAGCTGGAACCAAAGGGGGCGCCAAAGAAGGGAAAGAAACCTGAAAAGTCCCCAGTGAAGCCTCGCGAAGCAGCACTAAAGTCAAAAGAGACGGACAGAGGTCGCCCCTCCCGCCGGGCGAGAGGAGTCAGAAACCCCAATTACCCTGAGGAGAGGATGATTTCGACTCTGGAAGATGACTTCCTGGTAAGTCCAAGCGTGGGCCCTATGACATTCCGGTGAAGTTGAGGGTACCCAATTCAGGGGTTCGAAGGGGAAATGCTAGCCTTATTAGATTCGGTGTGACACAAGGTGTGTAATCAACACGGAAGTAGTGGAAGAAAATGGGCTTAAAATCTAAAACTTTAAAGATGCCCATTTCCTTTTGCCAATTAGATGGATCAGTGCTGGGGGTGCCCTGCACGTTTTATCAACGGAACCTATAGAACATGATCATGGGAGAGCATGATGAGAGAGACTGCGCTTTATTGGTCCCTGGGATGCGAGCAACCATTAATACTGGATTGCCCTGGCTCCAGGAAGTGGAACCCCCAGGTTAACTGGAGGAAAGGGGTTGTTGCGCATACGCACTAAGCAGCAACCGGAAAAAGAGGGGAGATCTCAGCCCAAGTTTCAGATTCCGATTGAAATTGCTTCCACGAGATACCGAACCCGTTGAAAGGGGAGGAGAAAATTCCAAAAGAGTATTGGGATTTAAAAGGATGTGTTTCAGTGAGAAGGCTCTGGATGAGCTCCTGCCTCACCGGTCAACAGACTGTGCTATTGAAATTTTGCTTGGGGTGGAAAACTCCCCGAAACCGAAGTTGTACTCAATGACACACGAGAATTAGAGAGCTAAGATTGTTTATAGATAAAAATCTGGAACGTTGGTTTTATCCAACCTGCTAGGCCCCGAGTAGCGGCCCAGTGTTTTTCCTTGAAAAGAAAGATGGCTCCAAATGCTTGGTGGTGGACTTTCAGAAATTTGAACGCCATTTCCGTGGAAAACGTGTGTACCCCCTTCCCATTAAGGAAGGCGGAGAGTGGAAGACTGCCTTTTAACTACCCAAATGGGCTGTGTTCCAATTCAACGTTCTTTCTTTTGGTTTACAAGGGGCCCCAGCTGTATTCATGCAGATGATCAATCAGGTGTTACATGAACATTTATACAGGGGGGTTCTGGTTTATCCTTGATGATTATCCTTATCTACACGGAAACTTTGGATGAACATGTGAAACTGGTGCGGTGGTTCTACAGAAACTGCTGTGCCGCTAAGTTATATGCTAAACTATCAAGTGTAATTCCATCAAGAGAAAATGCACTATTTGGAATATCGCATTTCATCTGAGGGCATAGAAATGGATCCAGAGAAAGTGGTGTGCCGTATTGGAATGGGCTCCCCCACATACCAGAGAAAACAACTTCAAAGCTTCTTGGATTTGCAAACTTTTACCGCAATTTATCCCCGACATTTGCTAGAATAGCAATGCCCATCACAAATCTCTTAAAAACAAAGGGGAGGTGAAGCCAAGGCGAGCAGCCAGTTGGAGTGGTCCATGGAGTGCCAGGCAGCTTTTGAAAAAAGCTGCAAAACGACTGTTATGCTGCAGAACAGTGTTAAAGCACCCGGTTATGGAGGCTCCTTTCGTGATCCAAGCGGATGCGCGAGTGATGTGGCCGTTGGAGCAGTGTTACTTCAAATCAACGAGAAAGGGACCTTACAGCCTTGTGCGTGTATTACCTCCCGTAAAACTGTCTGAAACTGAGAGAAGGTAGGGCCGTCTTGGAAAAAGAAGCTTTTGCAGTTCGTTGGGCCTTACTGACCTGGAGAGACATTCCTGGCAGCGAGCAAACATCCATTTGAGGTATGGACTGATCACCCTTTAAAAATTGGAAGCCTTAAAACGCCTCGGAAGCTGTCGCCTAAAAGGTTCGCTGGGCCCAGTACTTCAAGCGGTTCAATTTTTCACTGAAGTACATTGCAGCGGGGGGAAGAAACTTCATGCGGGGCATGCTCTCTCTAAACTACCCCAAATATAATAGTATTCGCAGGGAAGTGATAAGTCCAATTGTTTCGACCAAACATTCTAGCCGGCCCCAGCGTTTCGTATGAAGTCTCATTCATCATCTTCAGGCTTGTTTCTTCAGCTCGTGCTCTCAGAGTAATGTGAGCTTGCAGCTGCTTCTTCCTTTTAACTGCTAGTGGGGTGTGTGACTGGATTGGGTGGGGGGTTGGCTGTGTTCTGACTAGTGTGTGTGTGTGGCTGTGTTCTGATTGGCTGGGGGTGTGTTCTGTTCAGGGTGGGGCTTGGTTGTTGCTCAGGTTTAGTCTTAGTTGCTGGGGGATTTGACCTGTGAGTTGCTGATCCTGTTGTTTGGCTTTGCGTTTGTGGTCGTGCCACATCTGTCATGGTGGTGTCAGTTCGCTTCTTGTATGGGTCGGAGGGGTTTGAAGCGGGTAGTGGATGCAGCTCGGTATGGCCTCTGGTCCGTGGTCATGTCTCATCTTCTGTGTGGGTGTGAGTCTTTTTTCTACGTGGAAGTTGTGGTCGGTAGCATCTTGTGTGGCACTCGTGGGTGGCGGGTCTAGTGTCATTCTTCATGTTAATACTCGTTTATAATGGGGCAGGTTTCCAAATGGCTGTAGGTGGGAGGTATCATCTCATTTATTCATGCTGTGTGGGCATTTTTCTATCTCTATGGCTTCTCTGATTATTCTGTTGTTGAAGTGTTCGGTATTTGGCGATAGTTCTGGTATTTTTAAAGTCAATTTCATGTTCCTTGTGGCTTTGAGGTTTTGGACCAGGGAAGAGGTCAGTTCTTTTTTGATATGAGTTCGTGTGACTTCAATGTGGCACTTATTCTTCTGTTAGTTTGTCCGATGTATGTGTTAGAAATGTGAGAGGCAGGAAGTTTGGGTCAGTCTTGCAAAAAGGCAATGCACATATGATAAAATCTAATGTGAGTATGAACAAGGGAAGAGAGGAAGGTAAGTAACTTTGCAGTAAAGGGAATAGAATAAATTGATTGGTAAAAATCTGACTTTTATATTATGTTAAACATATGGATACACACATAATTATACATCATAATATGATCCATTACATAAAATGTGGCAAACAATGGCACTTAGGTATGTGTAAAAAATTGCAATTTTGCTTTAAATGAACTTTGAAACAATGAATTCTTTATCTTTCTCACAAGTTAGAAAATGGCAGGCTTCAAGAAGAAAACCCAAGGAAGGCACTAATGATGCATTATGGCATAATACAGAAATTAGAAACTTTCCCAATACTGCTGAACCACAACTTTCAAAAGAACTAGCTATAGGGAGCACGAATTTAGCTCCCATAGAGGAAATTGGAACAATTTAACTGGCAAAATATAGTTTTTCTGTTTGTCTATTTTTTGCTACACATTAATATACCTATTTCACTTTTTTGTCAAAAATAGAAAAAGTGCTACCAAAAACCAATAATTTTGCTGCCAAATTGTTGGAGGTACAATTTAGGAATGCACTGAAGGACAGAAAAATGGAGCTAGTATAAAAATATGGAAAGGCACGTTAATGCTGTTATAGCATAACATTTGATCATAGGCAGTGAAGCTAAACAAAGAAAGCAGTAACACATTTTGATATTTGTGCATTTTGAAGGAAGTTTGTTAAAAATAAATATATAAAGCCCAAGTACCTTTATGGGGAGAACAATATTCAAGTACAATCGTTGTTAACCACATTACTAAAGAACTCCCACTCTGTATTCTTAGATAAGTATTAATGTTATCACAGTGACTGAAGATAATCCACTTCAAAGCCAGTACCAGAGATGAAGTTTAAAACATCTCTAACAAATCACCAATGTCAAGAATTCCTGAAACACTACAAGCTTAAAAAGTGTTTTTCCAGACAGCAATAAGCTGTAACAAGTCTTTATACTAATTTCTCTCTAAGGCATTAGTGGCTTTCTCATGGATACAGGTGCATTTTCTGTGAATGATATAACATAGGCAAGCCCACAGGACATCAGGCACTTGCTTCTTGTACTATCTCTTCTTCCTATCCCAAAAGAACCTTTTGCATCCTGCGTGCAGCAACAATGGCTTCATCTTCTGAATCAGAATCACTCTGGGAATTAGAACTCTGAGATGCAGAACTGTAAGGGGAAGAACATTCTGGGGAACAAAGGTAGTGCATCAGTGGAACACGGTACTTCCCACAGAAGTCGACAAATTTTATCTGGCGGACACAGCTGTCAAAATAGACTCCTAAAGAGAGAAGAAAGGATGTTTTTAAAATAGTGTTTACAGTTATTGTATAAATATGGATATACATTATTTTTCATGGTCTACCTTCCTATCTTGTTGTGCAAAACATGTCATCATTCTGAGTAGCAGAAGTAAGCATGGCTTCAGCTGAAGTCATTTTGTAGGTTGACACATGCGTTTTAAGACAGTCGGTCCTTAGTTTATGACAGCTGTTAAATTGAATCAAGTCAATGGCACTATTGTCTCTCGTTTGAAGGGATCTATGGCTAGCTGGTCTGTTATAAAAACTACCAGCTATCAGCTCTTTAAACATATCACTAGAGTAGATGGAACTTATTTTGATCCAGCTACACACTTCTTTGGAAGATGCAAAAATTAAATTGGACATCAATGTTTCAGATTGGATTGAGAATAAAAACCTATCCACTTCTATTTAGAAATAAGTATCATTGCATTCAATGTAAGTAACATGTTTATTTTACAAAAAAAATCAGGAGTTCCATAGCATCTTTTCTAATACATTTTATTAAAAGGCATAAGCTTTTGACATGAAGTAAGGCACAAGTTACAAAAACATGCCTTTTAATAAAATGTCTAGAATGTATAGAATCTGACAGTTCTAAGTAACTGGAACACAAATGATAAAAATTGGCATTTTCACCCAGAAATAAATGTAGCCTTATGGCAGGATGATCATTCTTGTAAGCAAGCCTGGGTTTTATTTGTATTTTTTAAAGTTTTTTATCTGCTTTGCTTTTTATCTCCAAAAGTTAACTGGCTAGTTGAATGCTAATTTATTTTAACCCCCTGCTGGTGTTTATCTCTGTTTTTGTCCTTTACTTTTGATCTTTTGGGCTGTTTTGAATAACTCCTGCCTGTCCTTTAAGGAAGTAATGCACTTTTGAAATGTTTTGTTTGTTTGTTCTTGATAAAAAAAAATTGAGTATTGTATTTTAACTTTTAAATAAAAATAAAAATTACTCGTGAGTTATTTTGATTTTTTTAATTTTAAGCTTAGCATTTAGTAAAAAAACATTAAAATGGTTCCCTGAATGTCTTGAAAAAAGTGCTATAGATTTCTAAACTTAATTTTCTCTTAAAAGTGGAGAAAATAATGTACCTCCACACTTTGGATTAGGACAATTGCTGGCCAGACTCAAATATCGAAGGAGATTTCCAGGCAGATCATTAGCAACATAAGGAATATTGCGAGTTTTGATAGTGCGTCCAGCCAATTCTTGGAGGCTTGGAGGATTGTAGGTCAATTCACGGACAAACCTCACAACCAAAGGATTCCCACGCAAACTTAGTTCTTCAAGCTGAACTAGATTCAAGATCTCCCGGGGAAGATATGTCAGTAAGTTATTGTGGAGGCTAAGAGAGCGAAGTGAATGCAACCTGGAAATGAGATAGGAAAAATTATAAGACTCTACCATCAGATTTACCAAAATGAGCAACAAACCCTCTTCCAGGATGACAGATATTATTTATTTGTGAATTAAACAATGTATCCCATTGAATTAAACAATGTATCCCAATGTATTTCATATGTTATTAAAAATATGAAATACAGAATGACTTTCTATGGCGTTTACAGTGCTAATATAGAGTGTTTCTGCATTTTCTGAACACATTATATTCCTTATAAATTTTTAGAGTAATAAAACTATTTTTTAAAACTCAGTAATTAAAAAACATGAGTCTAATTTATAATATATTAAAATAGAACCATATGCATGGCTCCATAATAAACATATGTACTTTTCAGTGTAGTAGATTTAGAGTATTATCCTGATTACACTTACTAAGTGTAGCAATTTTATCAAAGGAGACAAAGTTGGACAGGCACAATATATTTGCAAGACAGTTTGTGCTTGCTTGCTAGTGCCTATTAATTTTAGCTTGAAAATCCAGATACTTACCAGATGCTGTTTGACAATCTGGTCAAAAACCTTACCTACTGTATATGTCATGCTATCAGATCTGTAATTTTCTGAAGATGGGTTTTCTTCATCCAGTATTCTAAGATTTCATATAAGCTTTTGGAGTTCTTAAAGACTGGTACTGCAATACCAGCAAGTTTTGCAAGTTTTGCAAGTTTTTCCAGTACAGAGCTTTAGGAAGTAAGCCAACTGGTCCTGAATTTATTTAAATTACATGTAATCCTCGTTTATCAACCACAATTAGGACCAGCTCTTCTGTTGTTGGGCAAGCAATCATTAAGTGGGAAATCACATGACTGTGAATGTCAGGCACAAGCAACCAGAATGACTTGTGAATAGTCTCAAGCAGAAGCTTTATTTTAATCACCGATGTAATTTTTCCTTTGGAACAGTCAGATAAAGCTTCAGAAATTTTTAGGGGAAGTCAGACCTGTACCGTTTTTTTGAAGTGCAAGGAGTCTAAGCTCAGCAACCTCTTAACATCTCCCTCCAGTCTAGTTGGAGATTCCAGCACAGTGTCTGCTTTCCTTTTGGCCATTTCCATCCTTTAGAATGCTCATGCTGGGATAACTAGCAAGAATGAAATTAATGTTTGGGTTTATGTTTGTTGAATAGAAAAGGATTACAAGCGAGTAGATAGGCTCACAATGGGGACTACACATCAAAATAATTGGCATCCCAGAGCACACTTGGAACTGGGAGTCGCAAGCGCTCTACCCAAGCAACTGATGTATTTCCCTGCTTACTCTCTTGCTGATGTTTTTCCTGCTTACTCTTGTAATCCCTTTCTCTCCAATCTTTCTGCTCTGCAATGGGGGCGGGGGGGGCACAGGACAATGTACACAGATTGTAATGATAACCACACGTCTGAGGGACACAGTGAAGGTCATAAATGTGGCACTGGTCTTTTTTTTTGTTTTTGCACTATGGAAACCAAATGGATACCAAATGAGGCAGTTGGTAAGCGAGGTCTACCTGTAGCTAAGTTTTCTTCTTGTCTATCCTAAAGTACCCCCTGCAAGTATAATGACCAGCTAGGGCTCCACTTACCTTCAGAGGAAAAACAGATACAAAATAGGAGAAATTCTGCTTTCTCACTATTATGCATTGCTGCTTCACCACTTTCTCTTTAAAGGTGCTTATTTTATTTTTATTTCTAATGTACATAAAGAACCCTTTTTATTCTTTCTGATATCTCTTGCAAGCTTCACCACATAGCTTTAGCCTTTAGTTCTTACAGTTTCTTGACAGCACTACCTCTTTGGTTATGTTTTCTTTCTTCCATTTTCTGTAAATTTTACTTTTTCTCTGAAGTATTTTAGAGAAATTGCACACTGGTCTCTTTGAATTTATCATGTTTTTCGGTTATGATAATTATTTATAGGTTTCCCCATTCTTCCTGAACACTTTTTTTGAGGAATTCAAACCAATGGATCTGATCTACCTTCCTTTGAAGTTTATTAAAATATATTTTTGAAGTTCAGCTTTTAGGTAGCTGTTCTTAGCTGCTCCTCTAGATATTGTGAATTCAAGGATAACATCACTTTCTGTATATTTGATTCTGTATTTTAGCTACACTTTCTTTTTATTCTCATTTGATATCCTCTTGATGAGATTGGTGAGCTTCCTTCTCAGATTTTATAAGTGTATCTTATCTCTTCTCAGCAATCTTTTCTGAAAATAGCACTAGGCCTTGTCAAATTCCTGTTTGTTTTCCCTATTTGCATGTACAAATTGTTCTCTATTGCTGATAATGAATCCCAACACAGTTGCATTATTTGCATTATTCAAATTCAATGTCAGCCTTCAAGATCTTCTGCTATTGCTTTGCATCTTTCGACTGACATAAGTAACGGGGGGGGGAAGGGGAGGTAAGGATAAGTCGGGG
>BHFT01002440.1:0-13963 GCA_004320025.1 Laticauda laticaudata
CATTTTGCTCGTCCGTTGTGTCCTTTTTGCATCCATTGGGCAGTGTGACATGGGCTTAAAATGGACAGTATGCTAAAAAAGTTCAGAGGAAGTTGATCCTAAGAAGGGAGGCAAGGACAAACATAAGCAAGATAATGAAGGATAGTGGTATTTCTATGGCAACGAAGATTAGAATGGTTACATCAATGGTCTTTTCAATGGGGACATACAGCTGTAAAAACTAGACAGAGTGAGAAAAAGAAGAGAGGCACTTTCAAATTAAACTTCTGTAGGTTGGTTCTAAAAATACCATGCAAGAAAAGTCAAACAATCAGATTTGGACCAAATGAAGACTGACTGCTCCCACAAGGGAAGGATGATGAAACAGAAACTTATATACTTTGGGTAGTTGATATTAGCAGAAGAATGACTAGAAAATAACTACCAAGCAATCATGCTCGCAAGGTTAAGGAAGTAGAAGAAACAAAGGAGAGTGAATGAAAAGATGGATGGAATCAAATACATTACAGGATTGTCCCTAGAAGAGTAACGTGGAGGCCGAAACTTGGCTCACCTAAAGCAACCAAATCCAACCAATTGCTAATTTTATTAGCATGCAAATAATAAAACAGGATACATACTGGGATTCCAAAGTGCTGACAGCTTGTTGGGTAGCCCCAAAGGTGGTATTCAGCAGGTTCTGACCAGTTCTGGAGAACCAGTAGCGGAATTTTTGAATACCACCTTGACTGGAGATTTTACATCATCCTTCCCCTACCATGTCCACCAAGCCACACCCACAGAACTGGTAGTAAAAAAAACTTGAATCCCACCACTGGGTAGCCCTGAGCAAAGGCAGAACCATAATTTACATACCCTTGACTACATCACAAAGGCATGACAAAGAAAAAGGCAGACACAAATGGAAATTGCAACATGACTGTTGGAATGTTTTTGATAAACCCATCTTCTGATTTATCTCTTCCTCCAGGGTCAGCACATCTCCAAGATATGGTTAGTGGATAGAAACGTTTGTGTTTTACTGGAACACAAATTCCTATATGATTATGGTACATTTTATCACCACAGCGATGAGATGTTGCTGGGGACAGTTGAGATGGTGAGCATCTGTCCATGCAATTGCCAGGAGCCTAACTCAATGACCCCAAGCTAATTAACATCTGGGGCAGCCTGCTTCTCCATTCTTGATGTGGGCCATTTAGTCAGCCAGGAAAATCATCATTTAGTCATCTTTTAATCTATTCTGGGACGGCATCTTTAATGTTTCTATCTTTGTAAAGCAGGTCCTTTCTCCCTGGGAAATGACTTAATGTTCCTGAAATGAGGCAGTCAGGCTTTCCAAAATCAAGTGCCCTCCAAGTACAACAGGATTATAATCCCAACATTTCCATATAGTTGGATGCTCTCTTAGGATGTAACCTTTTCAGTATGCTTTTTTTAAAAATATTTTTTTAAAGTTCAAGGATGGATGTAACCCACCTTCGTATGAAGTGTAATCTAGACTCAATTTATCTTTTGCCAGTCTGTCAAAGTTCACATTGTGTGGGCTCTTCAAAGACAGGAACTAATGTTGCCAGCATGCTTAGGTGGCCCAATAGTCATTCTAATTTCTTATGGATTCACGGTACAAATGGACAGAATATCTCCCCACTTATCAGGCACAAACAACCAGAGCCACACATGAATAGTTTCAAGCAGAGACTTCATTGTTAGTCACCTATGTTACCACCAGACTGATTGCATTTCCCTGGGAACAGTCAGATAAGACTTCAGAGATTCTGGAAGAGGTAATGGCCGTGTCACTTTCTGCAGGGCAAGGATTCTAAACTTGGCCCCCTTTTAATACCTCTATCCATTCTAACACCTCTATGAATTCTACCCCAACATGATGACTTAAGCCCCTGTCACACTGCACCAACGGATGGAAAGAGGATGTAAAACGGAGAAAAACACTTGCCATCCGTTGTAAAACTGCAATCCGTTGGTTAACGCAATGCTTCCGTTCTGTACTCACTGCCTCCGTTTTGTCCTCTTCTATCCGTCCAGCATCCTATTGACATTTCATCCGCTCAGAAGGTTTTGAGCTGCTCAAAACTTTTGAGCGGAAATATGATCAATGCATCCGTTCTGCATCCTTAGCATCGGGGACATCAGTTTTGATCCATTACGCATCTGCTATATCCGCTAGGCATCCGTGCACATCCACGCAACTCAAATCCATTCCAGTGGTAAACGGACACAGGGAGGAAGCGGAACGGACGCGCAGCGTTAGTAGCACGGACGGAGAAAGGATGAAAACGGATGCAAATCGCATCTGCATCATCCGCTACGCATCCGCTCTGCATCCGCTCTGCATCCTCTACGCATCCGCTCTGCATCCGCTCTGCATCCGCTCTGCATCCGTTTTCATCCGCCCTGCGTCCTCCCCCGTCCATTCCTTTCCGTGTTATCTCTCTGGTTATGCAAATTTTTGCCCTTTGAGAGCAGATAACATGGATGGAACATTTTTTCGTCCGCTGTGTTCCTTTTTACAAATGTTTTGCATCCGTTGGGCAGTGTGACAGGGCCTTTACATATAATGATCTGTGATGGTGCAGTGGTGAGAATGCAGCACTACAGGCTACTTCTGCTGACTGCAGGTTACCAGCAGTTTGGCAGTTCAATCCAGATTGGCTCAAAGTTGACTCAGCCTCCCACCCTTCTGAGGCCAGTAAAATGAGGACCCAGATTGTTGGGAGCAATAGGCTGGCTATGTAAACCGCTTAGAGAGGGCTGTAAAGACTGTGAAGCAGGATATAAGACTAAATCTTCTTCTTCCTAGTGTATTCCCACAGGTGCAGGGTCTGCTTTTTGCATCATTGAGCACCATTTTGTACGGTCAACTGCATCTTCAGGGTGCAGGCCCATAACTTGCATATCTTTGTTGATGGTATCTTGCCATCTGTTTTGGACGCCTGTGAGGTTGCCAGCCATTGACTTCTACTTGATAGGAAGTCTTGGCCACAGTGGAAGGTGATGCTCTCTGGACAAGTCCATACCAGTGGAATCAGCCTTCTCTCATCTTGTCTACAATTGGTGCCACATCAAAATATTGTTAAATGGTGTCAGTTATGATGTGGTCAAGAAGGGAGATGCCCGATATCCAATGGGACATTTGCATTTCCATGGCATGGAGATCACTTTCAGTCCCTGTTGTTGCTGCCCAGCATTCAGTACCATACAGTGCAACAGGGCAGATGATACATCTAAATCTAAGTGCTATTGCTGTTATACCAAAATGCATGTTGCAGTAAACAAAATCACTAGTCCATTTGGTTTCCAATTGCTATGAGCTAGCAGTTGCCCAAGCTCACTGCCAGGTCAAGGTTTGATCAACAGATCATTTGACTCCTATTCCTGCAATGATTGATTAGATGATTGATTAGAATCACCGTCATCATCATCATGCCAAATGAGTTGCTTGTACTTGTGATGGCCCAAGCAGCTCATTTCCATAGAGGTCACCAGTGCTATAAAACATTGCCAGTTTTCTTTTAGCCATCTATGGAATCTGGAGAAGGCTCTGCAATCACCTACATTTATTAAAAGTAAAATGGAGAATGATCATTCTTTTAGGTTCGAAGCTGTATCCTGCTGTTTTCCAATTATGTCAATGATTTGAAAATGAGACAAGGAGGCTGAATTGATGCTTAGGATCAAGGCGTGAGTCAGTTTCTGGCTGAAGTTTTTATTCTCCAAGCTATGGTAATTAAGGAGAAACATACTTGCCTCTTAATTGAGATTTCTGGTACTTTCCCACAGTGGCTATTACCCTTCGCCCCTCCTCAAATTACTTTGGATGTAATGACACTTGAAGCAGAAGGAAGCACATTTTCTTTCATCTGATAAACTGGAATGTATTAACAAGAGACCACTGAGTTCTTCTTAGACTGACCATGTATGTACATATCAACTTAAAAGGGTGCATCACTCCATACAACAGGCATATCTCAACCTGGGTAGGTAGATTTAAAAATTTAGAAACAGTCACTATAATTACAATAATCTAATTACAAAATGTGCCATGTATAAAGAGAAGAGTATGATTAGATAACAGGTTGCTTTCCAGGCATTCTGTATTATTCATACCTTAGTGCAAGAGTATCTCTTTTGCATGAAGAGGGTCCCAAATTCATTTCAATATATCTTTTTGAAAGCCTGGAGGTTTACTGCTGATAATCATAGATAATGTTGAGCTAGATGGACACAAGTTCCATTTCAGTAAAAGATTTTCCTAGGAATTTCAAGTGCCAAGTCTACTCAATCTGGGCTGTTAAAATCTGTACGACCGTTGGGTTAATCACGAAGATTCTTCTGTATCTTTTTTGCTGCTATCAAATGGCTTTACAGACTTTTGCAGCCCTACTGTTTTCCCCTTTTAGGATTTTGTTTTCTCTCTAAAAATGGACTCGTACAAAGCATCCTGTTTAAAAAGCAAGATAGTTGGTGTTACTGTTACTGTTAAATATTGTTCTCTTTTACCAAGCCAGGAACTAATGCCCAATGTTCTTCATCTCTTTTTGAAGTCCATTCTCTAACTGATACCTTCTAAGGTATCTACCATTCATTTCTTATTCACCTGTATAGCTGTCATTAAATGAAGTAAATGTTTGTGCTTTGAGGCTAAAAGTATAGTGGGTGGGAACAACAATCCTAAATTGTAAAACATCTACCTCAGTTTCTTTGTATGAATGATTCCTGGAGATTTCTAATCTCTTTGTAATATTTGTTTTCCTTATAAAGATATAAAACAAACAGAAGTGCAAGCAATTGGAAGTCTTGAAAAGCAGATGCTATTAGACCCCTAAAATCCAAGGGGTCAATGTACTATAATTGAAAACTGGGCTATGTGTTCACTACAGCCTGTCTACTATTTTCCTAAATTAGCCTACTGAATGTTAATGTGAGGGAGACTGGAGAACACTGTTCCACTGTTACAGCTAAACTTAATTTAAATAGGGAGTGGGGTTGCCTTCTCAATGAAGAATGAAAATGTCTTGTCCTTCTCAGGCAGCCAAGAGCCTAACTGGAAAACATCTGCAGTTCTTCTAGGTTCTAATGGAAATCTCATTCAGGTGTGATGATTCCCAGTTTATTTTTCAAATAACAGTTCCTATCAATCTACAAAATTAATCTGATTATGTTGGGAGTTAGGAGAGCTGTATAGCCCAACATATCTAGACTTCCTCAAATTGGAAAATGCTACCCTAGATATTGGACATTGCAGCAGAAATACATTATTCCCTCTCCCCCTCCCTCTCTCCCTTCCCTGTCTTGCTCTCCCCACTCTGGCTCTCTCCTGTGCCTCCACATACCTCAATTTATTACAAATTGGTTTCAGAAATCTCCTTCCAATAGAATCCAAATGGGCATAGTATTTCTGATATTTCAGTAGTCAAACAGAGGCATTATTTTATTTATATCCCAGAGGAAGGGAGGGAGGGAAGGAGGGAACACATTTCATGTTCATTCATGAAAATTCATTCATTCTTCCTTGGTCCATATTCAGATTAAAACAAATGTTTATTTAAAACACACACACGCACACACACACACACACACACTGAGAAGGAAAGACAAAGAACACTAAGCAGTTGCGTCAAACATCCCTCTTCGGTGCCAGTTGGGAGGGTTAGAGATGAAGAAATACAATGTTCTTTTTGTTATGTATTTATTCATTCAAATTTCTAGGTTGCTCGACTATCTATAACAGAGAATGAGTCATGAACATGTGCTGTAATATCTCCATGTAAACCAACCACCTCTTCCTCTCACTACCCACGCTCATCAACACATCTACATTATAGGTTATAAGAAGAGAAAAAGATGCCAGATTGTCTTTAGCTGTTTAGTTGAGGGCAGAGGTAGAAACAGCCTGGGATTGCATTGTCAAAATCTGGTATCACACACACACAAAAAAGATGGATTTTAATAGCAATTTTCAGCTGGTCTGGGGAATAACTTTAAAGGAGAAAAACATAAAAGCTTTTCCTTCCTAACTTTATGTTAGGAAGTTTAAGGGTAAAAACTTCATCGAGAATCGTTTACATCAGGGCTGTCAAACTCCAAGCCCGCAGGCTGTATGCGTCACACACTGGCCACGCCCACGCCCGGTTCAGCGATGGAGAAAATGTGATGCCGCTGTCACTACATGAGTTTGACACCCCTGTTTTACATGCACTTTGGCCAGTGGTGGTATTCTACTGGTTCAGCCCGATTCGAGTGAACCAGTGGTAAAAAAAAAATGCTACCTGTTCAGCTAAACTGGCATTTCCAATGGTCAGCTGTGCCAGGCAATTTGTATTAGCTAGAATGCAGGAAATCATTGGATTTCTTGCTTTCTAGCTAATCTACACCATGTAGCACAGCTGATTCTC
Organism: Laticauda laticaudata; assembly: GCA_004320025.1. Lineage (NCBI taxonomy): Eukaryota > Metazoa > Chordata > Lepidosauria > Squamata > Elapidae > Laticauda > Laticauda laticaudata. The sequence continues at coordinate 6,417 of BHFT01002440.1, forward strand.
CCCCCCCCCCCCNCTGTTGTACTTACCTTGCCAGGAAGCTTCCCAGAGGCCCAGTAGGCAAAAAAAAAAAAAAAAGGGTGTGGGGGATGGTGTGTGGGGGCCCTGTGCCCCGTTTTTTCTCCCAGGAGGCTTCCCTGAGGCCCAGTAGGCAAAAAATGGGATGGGAGGGTGCTGCAAAAGGGGGAAAAAACACATAGCCATGCCCACCCAGTCACATAACCACCTTGCCATGCCCACCTGTCCACACCCACCTAGCCACACCCACAGAACCGGTAATAAAAAAATTTGAATCCCACCACTGACTTTTGCCATTCATCATTTGGACTGAGTGATTGATCCAGTCACTTCTAGCACAACTCTTAACAACTCTTTGCTTATGGAAGCACATATTCCATTATATTACTCATTATGGGAAAGCAAGGTTCCACAAAGATTCATTTTGGATGTATGAATACATGCCAAGTATTTCCCAGTGCATTAGAAAGATGTCCTGAAAATCAACTAGTTGACATAACACTATAGATTGCTTGTTTTTAGTCTACAGTGATCTGCTTTAATTGTCATGTTTCCCAGGTGGAAAGATCTGAGCTGAAAGATCTCTTCAACACAGATGAAAGAAAATTTGGAGACTGCATACAGTACTCTGGTTGACAAGTATCTCTAAAATCTTGCTTTCAGTGAAGCAGCACAAATTTTTTGAAGAAGTAACAATTTAACCAGCTGAATCTGCTTGGCTTATAAATGGGCTTTGCACCAGTAAAAAAGCAGTGCTCCTGATCTGCATGTACTTTCCCTGCTTTGAAAAGGAAGAATTATTATATTTCACAAGAAGAGTTCTCCGCTCCTCGACTCATTGCAGAATACCTTATGCCATCAGACTTGAAACTCTAGACCTAGAAAAACTAGAACTATGCCACCTCCGGTCCGATCTAAATATAGTACATAAAATCATTCATTGTAATGTCCTACCTGTAAACGAATACTTCAGCTTTAATCATAACAATACAAGAGCACACAATAGATACAAACTCAAGGTAAACCGCACAGAACTTGATTGTAGGAAATACGACTTCAGCAACTGAGTGGTCAATGTCTGAAATACTCTACCTGACTCTGTGGTTGCTTCCCCAAACCCCAAAAACTTTAACCTTAGACTGTCTACTATTGACCTCACTCCCTTCCTAAGAGGCCTGTAGGGGTCGTGCATAAGCACACCAACGTGTCTACCATCCCTGTCCTATTGTTTCTTTTTATTTTTCTTATAAGTATCTATTTCATGTATTCAAAACTATGTTTATTCTTATACCTGTGTCTTGTAAGCAATTGACAAATCAAATAAATACTAAAATACTAAATACTAGTTAATGTGTGGTTTAGGAATAGCTTTTTTTTTCCCATTGGAAAGAGACTTCCGAGAATCAGAGAACTCACCTTTACAGGAATTGTATCTCAACAACATTGAAATCTCTCAACATTCTGGTGGAAAAATTGAGCAGAATCTTTTTCAGATTTCCACACATTTCTTCATTTTCCCAAGGGCTTCCTACCTGTGCTGAGAATATGAATAGGCATGTGCATAGATACACAACATAAGCACAGAAGAGCAGGGGTGGGATTCTCCCGGTTTGGATGAACCCCTATCTCCGATAATCAGCTGGTTCCGAACCAGTTTGCTCTGACAAGCATGCAGGCTTGTCCGCCCCTGCACTGTACTCACCTATATCTGCTCAGCTGATTTGTGTGGCAGAGCGGATTGCCACACCTCAGCTGTGTTACTTCCCCAAAGTAACATGAAAAGTATGTAATTTTTAAGGCTGTGCATGCATGCATGGCATGTGTCAGGTGTGCGATTAGCAAACCAGTTGTTACACTGGCAGCATCCTACCACTGCACAAGAGCCATAGGTCCTAGCCAACATGGCCAATACCAAGGGTGACTGGGAATTGTAATTACATTTAACAGAATAACAGAGTTGGAAGAGACCTTGCAAATCTTCTAGTCCAACTCCTTGCTCAAGCAGGAAATCCTACACCATTTCAGACAAATAGTTCTCCAATCTCTTCTTAAAAACCTCCAATGTTGGAGTGCCCACAACCTCTGAAGGCAAGTGGTTCCACTGATTAATTGTTCTTTTTTTTAAAATGTTTACATTTTTATGTATATAATTATAGCTATACATTTTGAACAACGGATTAGTCTGTGATTGTGCTAATTTAACTGTTGGTGTTGCGATTACAACTTATTTTCCCATAAAGAGCTTTAAAGGAAGAGCCTGAAACTTGTCAAAATGTTCCTGGGGAAAGGAGGCCACCGGGGGATCCAAATGGCTGGTGCAGGCAAATTAATGGCCATCTTCACAGGCCAACAGGGCTTCTTTTAAGTCACAGGTGGCAAAAGCATTCTGGGATGCCAGGCAACTGGGTGGCAGCAGCTCTCCTACCCCAGCCTAAGACCTGATGGGTCTTGTTTCAAAAGGAGGCCCAGTCACACCGAATTGCGGAGGGCACTGTAAGGAGCAGCAGCAGCTTCTTCATCTTCCATTGATGTTTAACGGTAAGACTTTGCAACGCAAGCTTTCAAGGGAGAGGCCCAAAGAAGCAGGAGTTTGGAGCAAAAAGCAGAATCCTCCATGCCATCAGTTTGGGTAGCCCACACAAGGTCTCATCACAGGGCTTTCAGGAAGTGGGAAAAAGGAATGTCCCCACCAGTAGGAACAGCCCCAATGGGGGTGGGGGGAGGTGGAACTGTCAGAAAATTTCTCCTTAGTCCTCTCCTTGATTAGTTCCCATCTGTTGCTTCTTTTCCTGCCTTCATGTGCCTTGAAAAATAGGTTGCTCCCCTTCTTCTTTGTAGCAGCCCCTTAGATATTGGAAGACTGCTATCATGTCACCCCTAGTCCTTTTTTTCATCAAACTAGAGATACCCAATTTTTGCAACCATTTTTGTATGCTTTATCTTCCTATCCCCTATTCATCTTTCTTGCACTTCTCTTCACTTTTTCTAGAGTCTGGACATCTGTTTTTATATCGTGGTGACTAACTGCCATGATATAACTCCAAAAATTTGGAAAGTACCAGATTAGGGAGTCACCCTAGGAGTTTAGTTCTGCCTTAGTCTCTCCAAAAAAGAAAAGAAGAAAAAGTATCTTCAGCCCAAGATCAGTCTGCAGAGCTAACCTCCATGGAACTCCAATTTCCAATGGAACCCTGAGTTCCTCTTGATTCTAAGACCAACTCAGTGTAAGGGAGAAAAAAGTTGACAGAGGGAAGGATTGGGAGTGGGGGAATGAGGTTGTGTGAATAACATTTGCATTTCAGGTCTGCCAAGTAGAAGCAAAACCTACTTCTTTGGCTTCAGTTTGTGTTGACTTTGGAGTTAAAAGTCTTGCTTTCTGCCAGATATTTGCATGCAAGGTATGACATACAAACCAACAAAGCAGTCAATCTATCCTGTTTGGGGTTTTGCACCACTGGCAGGATATTAAGTTCAATTCTTATCTGATGACATGTCCATTGTGCTAACTAGGCTTCCCCTATTGCTTATCCTTGTTCCTGGAACAAGGAAAGAAGTAGGAGAATCAGAGGTATATCATCCATAGCAGCTGTCCAGCTGGGCCCCTAGTGAAAGCAGTGCCAAGAAGACTTTGCTTTTCTGCCAAGATGTTTACTGGCAACAGGCTTCCATAGAAAGGGATATAAAGAGTTCTTCTGTGTCCCACAGGTTCATGAAGTGTGACCCATATAGTCAACATACTTGTGCTTTGCAATGCAGAAAATGTTTCTACTGAAAGTTCATGGTGGCCATATGTCCTACTTCATAAAAGATGAAAACTAGCCAAAGGCATCCTTCGATTTCATAGATACAGGGTCAACATATGGCCCTCTAATCTGGTAGGACCACAGTGCTTCTTAGTCCTCAATAGTGTTGTATTAAGAATATCTAGAGAGGATCTTCTATTCTTTCTGACCACAATTTCACCATCTGAAATTGTTCATCATGACTCTATTGCTTGGTAATTTCGTCCAAAACAGGGTATCCTAAGATTGGGGCAGGGCCTTTCGGCTGCTCACTAAGTACATGAGCAGTAGAAGAACAAGTCACTCTGTGTCTTCACCACTATGGGAAAGCCATGTTTATTTTTAATGCAAATTATCATTGTTTCCAATGTTTAAACAGTACCAGTAAGTCAACACATGCACATTGGATGCAAATATATGCTCCTTTCCTAAGCTTCTTTTCTGTTTACATTTTGAAGGACAGGAGTATTCAAGTGGCTGACTTATTAAAAGAACTCAAGTCAGATCCACAAAAATTCTATTTGATGCCTTGAATGACATGAGGGGTCTTTGGTGCTCTCTGAGCGTGCTTGTTTTTTGCAGATGTTTCATTACCTAGACAATTTGGCCAACATAACCAATGACTGAATATGTTGAAGGGTGGTATCCAAAACTTCTGGAGAACATAAGGTTGGCCCTCCTGGAACAGAAGATATTGCTTTAGATCCAATATCATAAGATAATTTGGTCTGTTACAGTTACTGTATGGGCAGGCAAAGACTAATTAGAACTATTCAGACATTTGATTTCTTTTTCATTTAAAACTACATACAGTATTTCTAACTTGAGTTCATTAAGCAGGTTTCATACTCAATGTGACTGGGAGATTATTTCCCTTCTACTGACATTTTGCTTCTCAGTAATGAGTACTATTTTTCTCCCTTCTCATTATACCAAAATAGAATTATTCAGTTGTAATAGAAGGAGACCCATAAATTCAACATTACCAGCTTCCAGTGAAAACCAAAAGCTGATAAAATGACAATACATCAATTTTCTCCCTGAATAACCTCGCAAGAAAGCAAAAGAAAAACAAAACAGAATAGCAAAACATTACACTTCACATTAGAAAGGATTTTTGCTCAATGGGGATTACTTGGGAGTATCATTTCAGTAGAATTCAGCTCTGGAAATCGAATGCCACATAGCATTATACTAGATTCCATTCTTGTGAACAAACCTTAGAATTTCTTTGCAGCCTTTTGCTGCTGGTGGAGAAACAAGGCATTTAAAAGTTTTCTAATAGAAAGAGATGTCTAGACTTATATTGCAAACCCTGGCAAAACTCTGCACTGTTTTCTTTTTTTTCTTTGTTCATTTTGGCACTTTGGTATCTGTTTGAATATTGGGAGGCTCTGGATTTTGCCCCCTGGCCTTTTCAGTGGCATTTTTTTTTGTCTTGTGAATGTAATTATTTAAATTCAAATTAATAGGAATTAGAAGCTCATAATAATTAAAACCAAAGCTTCTGAAAATCCCTAAACGCTCAGTGAGTTAGCCAAACACCAATTACAGTAATTTATCTAAATGGTAACTTAAATGACTTTTAAGCTTCACACTGTAAAGCTGAATACATTCCTTAATTTAAAAGCTGCCTACAAAGAGCTTCATCCCAGCTGTTCTCCAATAATTCAAGAAAGCGGTTGAAGATGATGTCCTTGCTTCTCGCTTTCAGAGATTTCACCAGCTGTTACTGCAGTGCTGGATGATAGAGTATTCTGGAGGGTTGGGGAAGGATATTAGCTAAATATCAAATATTTTCACAATGGAACTCTGCAATTACGATCCAGCGTTCTTGTAAAAGTTCTTGTATTTTAATTTTATGTCCACAGCAGAGAATACAAATCATTGCATGCTTGCGTGTGATTGCAAAAGTAAATTCTATGGTTCATGTTCTGCAAGAAGGCAAGAGTGACTCTGGCATATATCCAGGGGTGGGATGGATTCCACTGGTATAACAACTGGTTATGAGGTGTGCATAAGTGCACCATTGTGCCTACCATCCCTGTCCTATTGTCCCCATTTAATCGTACCTGTTTTCTGCATTCTTACTCATGTTTATACTTATACCTATTATTTTGTAAGCGACTGACAAATTAAATGACCTGACCTGGATGACCTGGTTTGGTGATCATGTGCTTTGCACGCATGCTCTGCATTTAGAAAAGCTCTAATACAGCAGTCTCTGTGAATAAAACAGCTGAGGTGCAGCAACCTGAAATCAGCTGTGCTCTAAACAAAAGAAATAAAGTATAGGAAAGAGCAGGGGTGGGTGGTAGGGCCCACATGCTTGTCGCAGTGAACTGGTTCGCTGCCAGCTGATCCGAACATGTAGAATCCCACCCGTCCATTTTTCATAGAGGGCAATGGGTCAACTTGCCACAGCCAACTTGCTGTGGCCAATTCATCATGGCCAACTCACCACAGCCAACTCACTGCAGGACAACTCACACTGGGACAATTTAACAATTTATTGAATTATTTAAAATAATTAATAAATATTTTAATTTTTGCTATTCCCATTTCATTCTATCCCTCCTTTTGCATTCTTTCTTGATTGATTCTATTCCACCATTTCTTTAATATCAGTGTAACTCTTGGCCCATAGCAAGAGTTGTCCCCACGGTGAGTTGGCTGTGGCAAGTTGGCTCGGTGAGTCAGCTATGATGAGTTAACCATGGTGAGTTGGCCGTGGCAAGTTAACCATGGTGAATTGTCATAGACCCATCATGGACCTGCCTAGAAGAATGAAGAGGGAGAAATTAAGCTTTCTAAGCTCTATTCCCTGAGCTGTTCTATCATAAAGTAGTCAAGGGATGGGGACATGAGGTGACTAATTGATAGACATTAATTTTGCTTCCCAAAAGCCTCCATCTGACAGTTTAGCAACTGAAGTTCCAATTGTGGCATGCAGGTCTCCAGGATAATCCAAGGATGCATTGTGTAGTGTAGCGTACCAATAACCCACTGATTAATAGTTTGCCTTCCTGAAAATAAATAAACAATAATAATAAATCTATTGTCCTGGGGACCAATGTCCACACTGAGGTTGTCCAGTTAGGAATGTCTTGGGATTTTATGTCTGCCATGATAACCATGGAGTTATCACAATCTATCTGACCCTATGCAAACACAGGCATGCATTAGGGTCAGTATATTCTTCTGTTGGAGCTGGTGATTAGAAGTAACTTTATTGCTTGTATCCTTACGGTCTACATTGACTGTTTCCTAGTATGATTGTATTGCTTATTGTATCCTATGTCTATTTTTCCCCCCCACATAAAATTACTGGTTCATTAAAGATGGCTTCTTCTTTGTCCCAATATTCTTGTTCTGTAGGCATTTCTTATTGTTTCTCATAATTCCAGATCTCCATTTCTAAGAATTGAAATATGAAGCCAAAAGAACCTCTCATGTTCTTATGCATCTTCTTTGTACTTTTTAAGTTCCATTTTCAGTTCTTCTAAAAGTAGTGCTAATTTAAACACTTTTAAACAACCACCCGATTGATTTTAGTCATTCAAATGCAATAACCAAAAATCACCAAATTATCCAAATACTCCCAAGCTGTTTCTTCGTGCTTCTTTTTTCACTTTCTCTTCCTGGGGTCGTACTATTTTGTTGCCAAGTTAAGATGTATCTTTTAGAAGTCTTGTTGAGGTTTTACTGTAAATTCCTTTTAATTCCAGGCAGTCTCCTCCCTTTTTTCCA